>DWMY01000103.1:0-49744 GCA_018249775.1 Heliconius hecalesia formosus
GTAACTATTTTTAGGTGAGGTATGTGTATGGAACTTGGTACTTATCCAGATCTTACTTCTTTTATAGGTGAAGCATTCCCATATTATCGAACTTGGCAGCCTTTCACATTTTTGTTTTGGGTGGGATATATATATATATATATATATATATATATATATATATATATATATATATATATACACCTAACGGAAACTACGTTTCGTATAGTGGGTGAAATTAAATATTTTTCATTTTACTTTTTTGAAAATATGAAAAAACTATGCATAAATGTTTCTGTGCTCGAAGGGATCGTAAACAGATATTAATTTTAGCTTGATACCTCCGCGTGATCTCGAGATAAATAAATAGTTTAGACAGACGGACCAACGAATGATCGTATAAGAAAACCGAAATCTTAAATATGACAAAAATTGCACCAGATATAATGTTTAAATTGATCTATATAATTCAATAAAAGCTAGCAATTAGCGAAAACAAAAAAAAAACGCTAAAAAATAACAATAACCATATACATATGTATGTATTTAGGTATACGCGTCGGTTGGTGTATGCTATGAAAACCGTATTCAAAATCAAAACACGGCACTACAGTAAAGCAATTAAAAGTCAAACAATCAAATTTTACAGCGTAACAAAATCCGATCGGATCGCCGCGTTTACTAACCGACAATAAACCGCCGGCCAAACAGTAAAAAACAATATAATTGTTAAGTCATAAACGACCGGTATTTCTACTGACGGAACCACTTGACGGAATAAACTCGAACTCACTTCTACGTCTACAACTAAAGAATTGTAGTAAAAAATATATTACTTTAACTTATAAGAAATTAATTACATTTTATATTTATATATTTTTCTTTTGTTCTGTATTTACTTTTTTTTGTTTTACGTTAATGCTAGAGCACTCCGTTCCTGTCTAGTTTTCGAGGCAATGCGTGTTGAGTGGAACTCAATGCCGCGTTTTGTTCTTATACCACAGAGAGGAAATAAAAATAACTAGCTCCCGCGAGCGGAAACCGATCCTATAGCCGTCGCGATAACAGTCAGAAGCTGGCAAACTGCGCCACGGCGGCCCCTATTCTGTGTTTAATTTCGCTATAAACTTAAACATGACATATGAACTTTTTAGCATGAAAACTAGTAGGGTTCTTAAAACATATATTTTTGCAATCATATTCTCTTAATTTTTTTTTAAGTGGATATGTTTATTATATAAATAAATAAATCACAAATAAATCAGTGTCACGCTGTATCCCGCACACAGCAGGGTAGGCAGAGGGTACCTAATGTTAAGACATTCCGTTCCCCACTTTGAGCCGAATTCTGGAGGTTTTGCGTGTCGAGTGGCAGAACTCAACGCCGCGCTTTGCCTCGACACCAGAGCGACCTACAACCAGTCGGTTTTACAGTCAGACTTTGTGCCCCTGCTCCACGACTGGCCTGTCTGTAATGTTTATTAAATGAATAAGCTTTTAAGGATTATTTTAATATATTTTTCCACTGTTTTTTTGTTATATTTGTAAGAAAATAATCTTAATATATTGTATTAATACATACAACAGATATAAATAAGTTCACCGTGAACCTTGAGAATAAATTACACTTAATATTGCTTTAACTTTACTTGAAGCTTTATTATCACCTTCTGCTGTTAGATAGATAGAGTTAGTCAATTTTAACTTGTTATAACTTGTTCTATATACAGTTGGTTGTGGTCGAAATTTGCATCATAAAATTAATTTAAATACTAAAGCTTCAAGCTGAGCCCCACATACAGTAGAATAGGCAGAGGGAATCTAGTGCTATGATACTCCGTTCTCCACTTTCCGCAGAATTCCGCAAGCATGCTGCGTATTGAGTGGCGGAACTTAACACCGCGCTTTGCCTCCATACCAGAGCGAAGAATGCAAATACAAATTTAAATAAATATTTCATTTCCTATTGTTGCAATCGAATCCACAACCAATCGCGGTTACAGTCACACTTTGTGCTCTTGCGCCACGACTGGCCTAAACAAAAATTAATTTAAACACTATAAATAAGCAAATCGTTCGTATTGTTGCCACAATTTACACATAACCCTCGATATGTATGTAGTTATTTATCGGTGCATTGCACCGTTGGTATGTGCCCGGCACAGCACAAACAAGACAAACAAAACTCAGCACCAAAAACATATTAACATTGAAATGAAGTGTTAATTGTGTGGAAACATTGAAAAATGATCAACATACGTTATATAAATAATAATAAATAATGTCTCGAAATTCAGTTTAAATAATAATAAGTACAAGAGCAGAACAAAAATTAAAAAACAACATGTTATTAATTTTGTACTCGGCCAAGGTGTGAGATGAGCTCACTGCGGAAACTGAGGAGTCGCGTTCGACTTATATATATTTGATAAATTTGGTTTTTTGATATCTGTGGTGTTAATATTTTATATTGTTGCTTTAGACACCTAATTACATTCTGTATTGTGTACGTATATGTTTAAACTAATAATAAAATAAATACTTAGATAATTTTAATTCTAAAAGAAAAAAAATTGCTTAGTTAATATTCTAAATTAGAATTAAATTTATAAATTTACCATATAATCTTAATAATGTCATTTATTACTAAATTAAACCATGTTGTACATTTACAAATCAATATATCGAGTCTCCAGAGATTGCTCTGCGCGGACTTCAATCTCGGACCAGAGTTTGACTTACGAGGCAGTTCTAAATAACTGGCGGCCACTCATTACATCCTCCATCGCTATTTGCATAACTATTGGAATCGAACCCCGGCCCGACCGTGTGTGTTTAGAGTCTGATGAATGGCCCGCCGACGCTAAATGAATACACTGCCAAATAAATACTATTGTTTTATTTTGCAACTCTTTATTTTTTTGTTGTTTTTTTAAAAATGCGTAAAAAAATGCAATGCAGGATTGTACACAATTGTATTTAACTAATCATATTTGAGTACACGCCGGCAGCAGAGGGAATTTAGTGTTATGACACTCTGTTCCCATCTTTTCGCCAATTTTTGAGATGTGCAGTGACGATTTTCTTTATTTTTAACATTTTTTAAAGTGTTATTCCACACTTAGGAAAGAAAAATACTTATTTAGAAAACGTATAAAAAATTTGAACGTAGCGGGACTCGAATCCGCGCCTCCTGGAAACCGACCAGGCGCTCTGACCACTAAGCCCATCAAGCTAAGAAATTTTTATACGCTTGTTACAACTTATTTATGTTGTGTGATTTCCTTTATTACCAGAGCAGGAATATGAAAAAAAAATTCTCCTTAGTTTTTTATTTAATTTTTGAAAAGACAACAAAAACTCAATTATATTTATTTTTATTTTTATTATTGTAGAAATACAACGTCGACACGACGTATTTAGATTTATTTTTCTCTTCTTTTTAATATGATATTATTGTACATTTTTTTCTAATAAGATTTAAATATACCACATTTATAATTTTTTACTTAAGGTACTCATTAAAAAAATAATTCTCATTTGTTTTTGATAATATCTATAAATATATAGAGATAACGAATAAAATTTAATATAAAATATTGGTCCCTTTCAATAGTTGTTGCGTTTGTGTGTTGTTTGTGTTACTTCTTATACAGCAGTCTTGATTCAAATTGGAAATAAATAATAGATTTAAATTCATATAAGGGAACTGTTACTTAAAACGTAGGTCTTATTGACTCTCGATCGATCTTGTGTGATTTTATGAATGTTTTTTTTTTTTTCATTTTTTTAGCTTCACTCTGTACTCTGCTCATATAAAGCCAGAACCTGGGAACCTTGTATTAAAACAATCGTTTCTCCACTTTCCGTCCAATTCTAGAGGCCTCTTAGCTTTGACACCGGAGCGAAGAAAATGAAATATTTTATTTCCTCAAATGGGAATCAAATCCGCAAACTGTCGCGTTTACAGACACACTTTTTCCTTCTGCGCCATAACTGACTTCAATGAATGAATGTTAATGACAAATAAATAATTATTTTACAATAGCGAGGCCAGTCGCGGCGCAGCGGCATAAAGTGTGACTGTAAAATCGACTGGTTGCGGGTTCGATCCCTACTCGAAGAAATGAAATATGCATATGAATTTAAATTTTCGTTTTTTCGCTCTGGTATCGAGGGTAAGCGCGGCGTTGATTTCCGTCACTTAACACGCAGTGTCTCCAGAATTCGGCGGAAAGTTGGAAACGGAGAGTCACAACACTAAGTTCCATCTGCCTACTCTGTTGTGTGTGGGATGCAGCGTGAAGCTTATTTTTTTATTTTACAATTTTAAGCGCGAAAGATCACTCACTATCATTAATCACGACGCCGTTAAAACTGTTGTATGTTTCATAATCTGTTAGCGTAGTAAGTGTTTTTGTGTACTAATAAAAATTCAATATCAGGAGCAGGAACTGGATAAAATAGAGCCGGACTAATAAATATCTAGGCCATCGTGGCGCAGTGGTACAAGCGAGTGACTGGAAAAGCGACGCCTGTGGGTTTGAGTTCCACTCTGGGGAAGTTCGAGTACCACTCGCGTCGAGTTCCGCCACTCAACACCTTGTGTGGCAGGAGGCAAGGAAAGTGGGAATGGAATATCTTGACACTAGGTTCCCTCTGCATATCCTGCTATAGGCGGGATACAGTGAAGTGAAAAATTTGAACGTAGCGGGACTCGAACCCGCGCCTCCTGGAACCGAATTGGCCAGTGGAATAACACTTAAAAAAATGTTAAAAAGGAAAAATTAATTACTGGACCCGGCCATTATATAACAGCAGTACCTTTACTCGTGGGTATGATTATATTTGAATTATTTCCAATTCTCGGCCCTTTTAGACAAGGTGCAGCGTTGAGTTTCAACAAGTGAAAATAGAGTCCTTTTATATGGAAAAAGCATAAAATAGTATTTCTTTCTATTACTCATGGCTTGACGCTATTTTAGTGATTATTTTTAGCCCTACGTAAGTAAATAATTAGACATACGAACTAGATTCACTTGCATTTGTTAGTGTTCTTTCAAAAAAATGTTCTTATACGGCACGTGGGTAAAGTAAGTAATTGTTAAGAGCGCAACCTATGTGGCACTTTTTTATATAATCGCATGTTATATAGCAGCTTTATTGCAGCTTCAGCTTCACGCTGTATCCCGCACACAGCAGGGTAGGTAGAGGGAACCTAGTGTTAAGACACTCTGTTCCCCATTTTCTGCCGAATTCTGGAGGCATTTGGCGTTGGAGGCGTTGAGTGGCAGAACTCAACGCCGCGCTTTGCCTCGACACCAGAGCGAAGAAATGGAAATATAAATTTAAGTAAATATTTCATCTCCTCGAGTGGGGATCGAGCCCACAACCAGTCACACTTTGTGCCGCTGCGCCACGACTGGCCGCTATTATATAGATTTATTGCAGATTTTATATAAATGTGGAAAACAAAAAGATTTTCAGCAGTTTTGTACCACGTTATTTAGATTGACAATTTGTACTGGTGTACTAATCTATCCTACAATAACAAGCTGTGTAATCTAAAAAGGCACTATTTTCCCAACGCTACCGTAAACGTAACAACACAAAGGCACCGACCGATACCGTTTACTAAAACACTAGAAAAAAATACAACACTTGAAACGACCTCTCATTTTGGAGTACCCACAAAAAAAAGGACAAATACAAGGTCCAATAGTCCTTCAATAAAACTCGTAGGATCTGTCTTTATTTCGAAATTAAAAGGTAACATTTCTGAGAAGAGCCGGGTCAGTTTTCTCACGAGGTTGTAAATAAAGACATACGCTCGAATTTGATAGAGTTTAACAGTAATAAATCGTTGATTATAGGCCAAGCGCCGGCGGGTAATAAAGAGACGTTATATGTTTTATGACGTAAATAAATACTCCTTCATATATTACCTACTCACCTAAATTGCTTGAGAATAAATTCTTTTGGATATATATTTTATATTTTCTATGCTTGTTATTAGTGGTCAGTCTTGGTGCGGGTGAACAAAGTTTGACTGTAAACACGATAGGTTGTGGGTTCGATTCTCACTCGAGGAAATGAAACATGTTTATTTCTTCGCCCTCAACATGCAATGGCCCCAGAATACGGCGGAACATGGGGAACAGAGTGTCTTAACACTGGGTTCCCTCTGGCTACTATCCTGTTTGTGGGATACAGCGTGAAGCTGATTATTTCATTTATAATTTGTACAAATTCTTAACATTATTATAAATGCTAAATTAGTTCTGTCTATCTATCTGTTACGCCTAATTCACAGAATGAACCGATTTTAAAAAAATGTTTCAGATAAAAAGTTGACATAGGGAAAGGTCCTATATACCTAAGTCCTGTTCTTACATAAGTTATCCTTTATCACGAAGAGATGGGTTCAATGGAAATAAGAAATGAAAATTTGTATGAAGGTCATTTTTTAACGATATACGCGTGCGCTTTCTAAATCTTACTTAGTTCTAAATAATGTACTTTGCACTTTTGAAGTTCGCAATAGTATATGCCTATCGTTTTTATCGGTTACATATTATTACAAAACTATAAAGAATAATCTATTTTAAATAATACTATATTATACAACTAAATACATTAGATATGATGCACGTTTCCTATAGATTACATTACAGTACATACCTATATTATTTTAATTGTTATTATCTTAGAGGAGATTTAGAACGCAGAGACAAAGTCGGCATTCTATCGAGTGGCGGTTTGTCTTCATACCCGAGCGAGAAAGCGAAAATGTTAAATAATTCATTCTCCCGAGTGGGAACCGAACTCACAACCCCTGTACCACTGCGCCACGACGTCCTCAAATCAAATTTACAATGCAACTTATATGTAATTAACAACACTGTATTTAACTAATTAGGTATCCACTAAATTAATAGATAATAATTAATCATTAGTAGCATTATGTATGGATCTACTCAATATATTATTGGATTGGAATTGGATTAAATAATTATTAATTTATCAAATATTATTATTGTTAAGTGAATTTAAACGCCACGATTGTGTATTCGATTCCTACTCGAGGGAATTAAATATTATTATATTTTTATTCCCTTGCTTTGGTAATGAGACATAGTGTGGTTTTGAGTTCCGCTACTCAACACGCAGTGCCTTTAGAATGCGGCGGAAAGTGGGGAACGGAAGTGTCTTAATGGGAACAGAGTGTCTTGACACTAGGTTTCCCAGGTTGCCTCTGCCTACCCTGTTATGTGCGGGATACATCGTGAAGCTAAGACAATAAAAATCAACATGAAGGATAGTTTCCTTTAATACATAAAAATAAAAATCTGGAACATTTGATGTATAACTCTAAAGAAATGATCTATATTATAACATATTATGTGCCTATATATAAATATATATATAGAACAAATTGTTCAGAGTGTTGGATTTCTCATAATATATGTTATAAGTACATATTTATATGTAGTAATGCCTACCTTTTCACCAATTGCCTCGTGGTTTTTTTTTTGAACCCTCACATCTTAAGTTTGAATTATACTACATAAACAAAAGTAATAAAAAAAATGTTAATGGCTGACTGAATGATGATCATGAAAATTCATAAGGTACTTCGTAAGGCCCTAGAAAGCTGAAATTTGCTGATACTAGCTGGTATTAGTATACAAATAAATAAAAAAATACAATAAATTAAAACTCTCTAAAATAGGAAATAGAAGTTTGTATGAGAAATTTATAAACAATAAAAAATATAATATTTTGATCTTTTAACCCCTTGTTCATTAAACTAGGGGATGAAACTTTGTATTTCTATCAATTAAGATGCTGGAGATCTGAAAATTGCTATAGGGATGCCCTGTGCAGATAATAAAACACATAGTTTATTTAAAAAAATCGTACTCTACCATTTAAATTATGCATACTCTACCAACCCATTGCTTTACACTAGGTATTTATGAAAATTAGTTACTATTTAGAAAAAAAAACGTTTAGTCACTTATCTTTTATCACTTCTCCTCATATGCCCAGTCACTTACTGGTGCTACATTTGTCCTTCTCCCAGCGACGCTTGTTCCGAGGCTTCAGTTTGCGGCCGTATGCACTCATTTTGCATGGAATTAATTAAAAATATTAATTATTTGTGGATTTTATTTTGTAGTACCAATAAATTTAAAATTTTCATATTTTTTTTCCTTTATTTGAACTCTAGTTCTCTCTTCTGGCTAAGTTTAATAATCAAATAGTATCTTTTTTTCGTAGTCTAAGGGACTGTAGATCTGGATCTAAATTATAGCAATATACGTTTACGCGATCTTGTACTTATCTAATATAATATTCTTTTACGAAAGAAATGTTAAAGTGAAAAGTAAATAAGGGATGCATTTATATTATTTTATGAAGCAACAAGCAAAATTTTGAATGAATCATTTATCGTGAAAAATAAAACCCAGTAGATATTTTGTTACGTTAAATAAATTAAAATATATTATTTTACTACAAATTAAAACTTAAACAACTGTTCAGAGGTTGAGGTTGAGGTAATGGAATTATTTCAACAGACCATTTTTGGAATGTAATTAATGTGGTTCCCTTTAAATTAAAAATATTTACATGTATCGATATATTTCAATAATACGATTTTATTCAATTAATTAGTACATTTTGCATTTTTATAGGTAATAATAGGCTTTTAAAATTGTCTTATTTTTATGGTTCTGTGTCTGAAAAGAAAGCAAACCTTATATGATCACTTTATTGTCCACCTGTCTGTTCGTATTGTATTGTATGTCAAGAATATTTTTGACGGTAAAATTATTTAAGAAAAATGAAATGTTTTTAAAAACTATATTCAAATTGATTTCTACATAATTTTAGAAAATATAATACGTTAAATATCTAGATTTATTTAAGGCAATTTAAGGAAGAGATATTTGATCTCCAAAAGCAGCTATTGGTGTCAAAAAGACAGCCATATCTTTGATTTTAAATTTGATATGTTTTAGTTCCTAGAACCTAGTGGTAAGACACTCCGTTTCCCACTTGCCGCTGAATTTTTGAGGCATTGCGTGTTGAATGGCGGAACTCAATGCCACGCATTACCTTGATACAAGGGCGAATAAATGAAAATATTAATTAATAATATTTTGTTCATCCGAGTGGGGATCAACTCACAACCGCCGCGTTTACACCTTTGTGCCACTGCGCCACGGCCTACATGTCAGATTCTATAACTTTATATGTACGTAGTTTTTTGTTAAATATTTTTTTTTTATTGTATATGATTGAGCTGTAGCTATATTATAAACGATAATATAATTTATTGTAGCTTATTAAATCAAAACAAGTTTAAAATTATAATAGAAAGCTCTGTGTATCGAATAGCTGTGGTAGCCAGAAGTCTGGGAAAATCTGTTAAACATAATAGTTAGAGGGAAACATGGTAAGACTTTTTTTCAGCTCCACGCTGTATCCCGCATGGCAACCCTGCTGGGTTTGTTGAGGGATCCTAGAGTTAAGACACTCCATCCTCATTTTCCGCTGAAGGCATTGCGTGTTGGTTGAACAAAATAAAAATATTAAATATTTCTTTTCCTCGAATAGTGGTAGAACCCACAACTTGTTGCATTTACAGTCACACACTTGTGCCACTGCGCCACCACTAGTGTCTGACATCAGAATATTTGCAATAAACACAAAAAAAAACCAAATATTTTATTGTGTTTATTGTAATAAACACAAGTAAACAAAACATATTCGTCCCAGTTTATTGCAAGTAAAATCTCACAAAACTTATTAGTTTAAAATTTAAAAAGGTTATAAAAAGGGTTTGGACGGATGCGGCTAACGATCGGTTCGCGAACTATGTTTATTACTGAAGCGCGGAGGTGGTGTTTACTTCATCATAAAAATGAAATGATCAGCAGTAATAGCGGTGTCCGTGAAACGAGGTGTTTGATGAAGATATAGTCATCAGTTTGATGAAAGTATGTGGATACCAATGTCTTATGAAAGCATTCGATTAGAATCTCGATGTTACAATTCATAAGAAGTAAGTGATTTTTTTAAGTTATTTTGAATATTTTTCCTAATTTATTGGATATATTATTATTTGTTTTTTTACAACACTGACTATGAATGTTGCGAGTGTGGGTCCGATTCCCACTCAGGGGAGAGAATTTTTTTTTATTCATTTTGGTAATGAAATATAACGCGGCGTAGAGTTTTGCTGCTTAATACGCAATATCTCGGAAATTAAGTGGGACGTGAGGAACGGAGTGTCAGGCACTAGGTGACCACCGTCTATCCTGCTGTGAAAAATCGTTTTGTTCTAAAAGTAAAGATACTTTAGAAGAGAGCTCTTATAAAGATTACTAGGCTGAAAGTAAATTTCGAAGTTATATTACTCTAAATAAAATAAATAAAAAAAAAGATTTTATATCACTCTACACTATGGTTTCATATACATATAATATGTATGTGACTTTTTTAACTCATAACTTGATATCTTTGACAATAATACATGGAAAAAGAAAATATTTCTCCAATGCACTATACAGAATCTATTTCAAAAGTTATTTTAAATTCTTCTATACGCTAACTAACAATAGATTGACTGGAATTCTAGCAAAATTGATTAATTAAAATTGTAGTGAGTAGGTACTTATAAAAAGTCTGTACAGTAATTTCCACAAAGCCAAAATATATTTACATTGTGTTGCAACAAAAAATATATCAACAATACATAATTATTGATGTTTCCTTATTATATTACCATTTCTTCGAAATTATAAAATATATTAATAATTTGTTCTCATAATATAATCAATCACCCATAACGGTTCTGTGGTTCAGTATAAAAAGTTTTACGAATTCATAACCAATAAATAAATCAAATTTAATTAAAATATTTCTAAATAACGCCATAAGGCCAGTCGTGGCACAGGGGTGGCTAAAGTGTGTCTGTAAACGCGATAGCCTGTGGGTTCGATCCCCACTAGAGGAAACGGAATATTTATTATTTTCATTCCTTCGCTTTGGTGTCGAGGTCGGAAAATAGGGAACAGATTGTCTTAACACTAGGTTCCCTCTGCCTATCCTGCTGTCTGCGGGATACAGTGTGACATTTAAAAAAATGTAAATAATAACAATTTATCAGGAGCTTTTGATGTGCACCAAATAGTTAATTATATAACTAATATAAACAGAGATTGAGTTTATAATCGAATAAGTACAACTTAAGTGTGCAGTAAAAGGAAAAAAATATATATATACGAGAAATAATGAAAACGTGTATTAAAAACACGCTATGTAATTTTATTGGTTTATTTAACGTGCAAACCTCGAGCTAACTTGTTTTCACTTCAATGATACACGATATAAATATCTTTAATTATGTTATTTTTTAACAACTTGAATGAATATTTTTAACTGAATGGAATAATAACTGACATAAAAAACCAACGAGTTAATTTATACAAATTTAAAATAAATATAATAGGTACATCAGAGAAAAGATGCAGTTTTTAGCGGACTTCTTTTTTTTTTAAAAGGAGGAGGTTTTATATTTATTAATTATATGTAAATTAAATTTTTTCGTGTCCTTGGATTTTCTCAGTCAATCAATTTTAGATTTTTGTTTTATTTGAAAGAGCGTACTTTCCCATCTGCCCCATTACTACCAAGTCTAAATTTGATGATAGTATTCCATGAAATCATAAAATTAATACACGCACACACACACACATACACGTATATGTACACGTTATACATTATATATATATATATATATATATATATATATATATATATATATATATATATATATATATATATATATATATATATATATATATACATATATAGCGGGCGAAGCTGCGCGCGCCCTCTAGTAAATAATAATTATAAATTATGAGCTAGAAATTATGATTTCTCTCTATAAAAAAGTTATTAACCATATTTAGTCGTTTTCTGGCTACATTAGTCCATTGTGTTTTTCATGGTGATTTTTATATTAGGTAAGTACCTACTAAAATACAATAGGTTATTAATATAAAATGAGTGCTTGGAGCCAATATAAACTTTTACAGTTCATGTGCTTGAATTTATGTCTCTACCTTGTTTTTAACAGGTTTGTTGGTCTGGCACTACTACCTAATAGAGTTAGAATCTGGAAATTAAATCAATGATCGCGGGTTCGATCCCGATCCCGATCCAGAACTTATTTTATTTAGCCGGGTAGCCACAAGGGTGTTGTGTAAGCATCTAATTACTCACATGTTACTATTGAGGTAACAATAATTTAAATATTTTTTTATTATAATATTAACTGATTTTATTTTATTTTATATACCTGAGTGTGATACTTGCTCTCTTTAGTTTCGTGATTATTGATTGCATTTAGGTGATTAGTGGCGTATCTAGAAGCTATGAAATCATAGCTTCTAGATACGTCACTAATCACCTAAATGCTAATCTACAGTGTCAACTAGCTTAACTGAAATAATCCTTAATTTACCACATGGAGGTATTGTCGGTTAGTGATTATTGTTACAGATCAGTGTGCACAAACGTGTTTCTGACCTTCGTGAATTTAGCTAAAATCTCTGTGAATATCGTGTTTTAAAAAGATTTGTTGGATACTGACATCGAGATTTATTAGATATTGACATCGTTTTATACAAATTATGAAAGAATTAATTAACAAAAAACGTAAAAAGTAGTATGAAATTGAGTGTATTTTTAATTATTATAATATTATACATTGTTTTTTTTTCAGCTTCGCTCTGTATCTCGAATATGGCACGGTAGTGAAACAGAGCGAACTGTAGAATAAAAACGAGAGAAAGAAGAATAAGACACTCCCTTCCCCCACGTAGCCTAATAAATATAAGAAACACTTAGATACCTGTAGTCAATATAACTTTAATAATTATCTATTTTAGACATTTCAGCAATATTCATATAGTTATCAAACACCATCCAATTATCATCCCGCTAACGTAACACCGTGAGGCCACATTTAACACATCTTCTATTAAGTAAAAACAGTAACAAAAAGTTCTTTGTTGTCAGCAGCTGCGCATTTCAACTTAAATTGAGATATTCACACCTATAGTTGTATTATCATTGTATTCTATTATTTTAGGTTATCTCAATTTTTATTTTTATTTTTCAGTTTCACGCTGTATCTCGCATGTAAGAGGGTAGGCAGACGGAGTCGTGTTAAGACACTCCGCTCCCTACTTTACGCTGAATTCTGAAGGCATTGCTTTTTGAGGGGCGGAACTCAACGCCGCAATTGAATTTCGAGAGTGAGTGTGGTGTACTTAGGTTTTTTTAGTCCATTAATAAGCACCACGCGACTGGTCTTTAGAATGTTAAAAATCAATTGTTTATTAATTTATTAAGTGGATTTTTAATACTAAAATTGACAAAATTTAAATATATTTATTTTGTCTTGTTTTGTACCTGCATATGCAGGTAGGTGCATGTACCTATGATAAATTTTATAAAAATGACAAACATTTCATCATCGATTCTTTCTATCCCACATACCATCCCAATCCATTAGTGATATTAATAATTGGATGTGCTATCAAATAAATAATATTATTAATAACTTAAAACAAACATAATAAAAAAAAACTTATATACATATAAACTGTATAAAAATTATACTCTATTTAAAGTTAATTGGGAGAAAATCGAGTAAGTCCAATTACGTCACCCCTTCATAAGACGCCACGTGCGTTACATCCAGGCGACGGGGAGCCAGGCCCGCTTTGATCTGCCGCCCCTTTGAAACGCGAGCGCGAGTGTGTGTCTTTCACTGTGACACCTGAGCCCCCTTAGACATGTTGAGCTGTTGATGGCTGATGTTGCACGCGTTGCCGTACGCTGGGTGCTGGTAGTAGTGGGTTCCATTCCGTTGTGGTTGATTACAATTACATTTAATTTTAACTTAGCCTTAAAATAATAAGAAAAAAATATAGAAAACGATAAAAATTCACAATTACAACTTTCGCTAAGTGACTAAATAAATCAAAATTAAGATTATCAAATAAAGAAAATATATAACAAATAAATAAAAAGTTTATTTCTTATTTTTAACAAAAGGGGAAAAAGTAAATATGATTTATTACATAAAATTAATATAATTTGAAATATGCATTCCTTTCCTGTATTATTTCCTGAAAAATTATAATGGTGTATCTTTACAAATGCTTGCTCGACACCTATATCTACTGACAGTAGTCATATTTTATAGATGATTGTTTTTTCTGAAAAGAAATAGCAGTAGATTCTGCTAGCCGATGACTTTAAGCCTTTGTGCTTAGTGAATCGAATCGCAGAATTCAGAGACATTGCGTATTTAGTGGCGGAATTCAACGCCGCGATTTACCACCGCATCCGAGAGAAAAAATTAAAATATAAATTTAAATAAATATTCAAGAAAATATGTTCAGCCGTTTGAAATTATCAGTTCTTTTAGAGTTTTTCGTTTCGTGGATTCTTATTTCTCAATTATTCAAAGCAATTAAATGTACTTATGGTTTGTTAGGTTGGCATAGATGCTGGAATTTGAAGCGATATACTTAGATGCAACGTTTTCCTTTCTCACTAATATTTAATTTATACATCCTCATTTATGAAGCTAATATTAAATAATATGTGAATTAAACAAATAACTCCTTTTCCTGTTATACATTTGCGTCTCAAAAATTCCACATTCATAGTGGTAAAGTACTTTTAGCATCAGCTATTTTTAAAATCGGTTATTGGTTTTAAAATTGTTTATTAATTATAATAATGCTACAAATTTAATTCACAATAATAAATTATAGTTTCCCCGTTTTAGTTAGATTAGTCAAGTATTTCGTCATTTTTTTAAATATGTTCTTGCTATGTTTTTGTTTATTTTGTAACGGTTTTGTGGTCATGTTAGGTTGGTTGTTGAAAACCAATATAGCTTTCTTTTAATTAAAATGAAAAAAAAAACGGTACTATTAATAAAGATTTCATACAACGAAAAGTAACAAATAATTTTATTTATACATTATTTCAGTACATGATAACTTGAATAAAACAACATCGGCATCGAATTATCTTCTAACAAGATAAATTTATTGCAAAAGCTCGAGAACAGAAATAAATAAATACCCACCAGAACAGTCAATCAATATTAGCCACACGAGACAATGGTCTCCGCCTTCTGCCGTATAAATGTCATACACCTGCTGAATACACAAAAACCCTGTCACGATCGATCTGGACACAACGAGGACTTGTTTTTATGTGGCCATAGAAGGCAGGCTCACGATCGATATTAATTTCATGAAGTGGAATTGTAATAAAAACGGTGGTTTCATTTAGTATTTCAAGGAGGACTACGTAAACTGTTTGAATACCTACATACAGTTCGAACTTGAATGTAATAGAAATGTGATGAGTAACGCGGCGTTGAGTTCCGCCACTCAATACGCTATGTCTCCAGAATTTTGTAGAGAATGGTGAACGGAGTGTCTTTAGAAGAGGTCCTCTGCCTACCCTGCTGTGGCATGTACAACGTGACGCTAAAAAAAATATCTGTATTTCTAATCTATATGATATCAATTTATATTTTTAATTTAGTTGATTATATTAACTGATAAGAGCTAGCTTTGATTTGTTTGCGAAAAAAATACGTCAGCATACGAGTATATTGACTGACAATGGTTACTGATTTATTATGATACAGTATCATAAAAAAATACTCTATATTTTTTTATTAATAAAATTTTTTGATTGTAATTAAAATTCAAATAAGAACTGATATAAACGCAGGTACATTGAAGCAATGCTGACAAAACTATCATTTTATTATTTGCCAATTAATTTTCCAATTATTTATTTAACATTTATATAAAAATATATTACTTTTAGAAGTCAGTTAATTATTTCTTTTACAAAAAGCTAATTTCCTTATACGGATTGGATTTTTTTTGTTTATATTTATGACGAGGAAATATTTTTTTGTTATATTATAAAACAAATGATTGAATTAGTTTAATTTTGGTGTAAAACAAAATATGAATGTTATGCAACAAAAGCAGTTTATATTTGTTGATATACAAGTATAAAGTAGTTATGGTCAATGGGGAACGGAGTGTCTTAACACTAGGTTGCTTTTGTCTAAAAGCTGCTGAAGCTGCAGAAAAGTTAGATAATAAAAAAGAGAAATAACAGTAATATGGGACTAGCAGTGTCATATAAAATGAGTAAATAAATGACTTGCGAGTGTCCCGCTTGCTATATCCAACACTGAACAAATTAAACACAAACACCGCTTGTACCGTCCACAAAACAATTTGTCATAAAAAATATTTTTACTGTTTTATTTTTGTACTTTCGAGAAACAATTTAATTTTTAGAAATTTCGAAAATATAATTCGTTAGTGCAATTTAGACTTTATACCGCCGCGTTATGAGATATAAGCGGTGTCGTCAATCATCAAACATATAATTGTCTCCGTATAACGAGATGAAAGCGATGGCGTCTATTTTCAGCTACTGAGGTGTAAACGTACATACAGCCGTTGAGATTCCTTGTAAAATAATATTACTAAAATAGTAGTGTGCTTAAATAATAATATTAAGATAATAGTTTTTTATGTATAAAATATTTGAAGAATTTAAAGTACTAGAAAATTATTAATCATTAGTATCTATTATTAGATATATTATATTAGAGACAATTTTACTTCTATTAAAGACAAATGAAAATGAAAGTAGGTAATATTACAACTGTTGGTTTAAATCTCGATATTAATTTTTATGTTATAAATTTTACTAAAACAGTTATTAAAGGTTAAATTTCTGTCGCTTTTAATAAATAATTGATTTTATCATTTATGTCTAAATAGAAATTATATTTTAAAATTTATAAAATAATGGTGGCTTGCGAAGAATACATGCAACTATATTTAGAGATTAATTAAGAGTTTACTACTTAACATATCTTTGAAGTACGCACTAAGTTAGTTTTATATATATTATAAATATAAAATATCTAATAAGAAAATAAAGCATTTATCGAATTTAAAAAAAGCTAGCTAAAAATCAAGCTTCACTTTCCTATCGATGAGTGCCGTGTGTGTAGCTTCTAATTATAATAAATCTGTCGGCGATGCCGGGACGTGACATTGTGTAGTTTTATTTGTACGAAGCGAGTAAATTCACACGAACAAGTGCCAGTGATGTTAATTATGTGTTCTTAATACTTATGTTATATTGACATTTAGTTTTTGTTTACGTTTCATTTAAAAAAAATGGCTTTCGTGTATTGGCGCTTCTAAATGTAAGAGCGTAAGAAATTATTAAGATTAAAATTATGTTCACTATTGAGTTGAGTTTTAATTGTTTTTTATTCACATTTTTTTGTTAGGTAAGCACCAGATAGGGTAAACGAAAATATATGTATAATTAAAATGCAACGCAGCGTTTAAAGAAAAGCGCGTTGTTGATTCCATCACTCAGCACGTTATGTCTCGAATTCGAGTAGGAATATAAGAAGGAAGTGTCTTACTGGGTTTCGTTAGTTACCTTGCTACACGGAAAGAAGTACGGAGGTAAAACCTAATGCACTATAAAATATAACCGTTTAAAAGATTAGTAGTAGCAGCTCTTAAATTATTTTTATTCATATAAAACTAATTGAAGAAGAAAGAAAAAAAATATTAAACACTAATTTAAATGAATATAAAAAAAACATAGGTAACATGTGAATATTAATAAAGTTCCAGCTTCATAGAATAGTCCATTTTTAAAATTTTAATATATTCGCGCATATTTTAGACGTAACTATTGTTTCACCCTTTGATTGGAGAAAGTCATTGCGATAATATTTTCATTTTTTTTTTTAGGTTTTATGGAAATTTAGACGTTACCTTAGTGAAAAATTAATTCAAAATCATTAACATTAAATCCACATCCTGGAGACTTTTGGAGAATTAAATGAAAACAACATTCTGTATTTAGTGTTCCGGCTATCCTCAAAAAACTGTAGAATTGTAAGCGTGCTGTTAATACCTTTACAAAAAAATCCGTTCCTTGTTAAAAGTTTAAAGGTTACTATATACATCTCCATGAAAATTATATATAGCACTTTTCTGTTTAAGTTTGTTTAGTTTGAGTTTTTTTAAGTTTTTTTCATTTTCAGAACAAGATACATCGTAATAGCAGTAGTCAAAAAAATGATAATTTGAAACATTAACATTATCTGTATACGATTTTTTTTTACTTTTGAAAAAAAAACAAGACGTGCTACCAATATCTATAAATTAAAATACAAAAAGCCGATAGATTACACACCATACTCGTATACATGTGTGATCAATATTTGGGAAATTGCTGAAAATTGCTGGGAGCCAACCTTGTTTTTCTTTTGTGTAAATGACAGCAAAAATCTGATATATATACAAAAATTTTTTAGCGCAACTTATGTTATTGAAAGCTATTGTATATCTATTGTAGAAATAGCTAGCAAAGTAGTGACTTCTTTATTATTTTCAAACAAGGATCGACGCAATTCTTAGAAAATCTATTAGAATAAAAGTTGCATTTGATATATTTTGGAAACTTTCAGCTTTCCTCCTAAACGTTAATCACGCACTTGCCAAGTAATGCGAGTTTAAATAAAAACTTAAATATTACAATCGATTTCCACCTGTGGACAAACATACCTAATGAACAAACATAGCAAACATTAAAGAATGTTATTAAAATATAAAAAGTGTAAATACCTTGCGGTACGTAATTTATTGCAAGTCAACATCCGGAGTTTTTGATCCACTCGTTCATAAAAAGTAATACGCACTTTGGCTTGACTTACTAATGCAATTAACAAGTAGGTACTTTGCGGCTTGATATCATTAAAAAATATCTATACTTATGTAGGCTGTGAGTGAATTTGTCGTGTGAAAATGACTGATCTTATTTTAAAAATAGTTTTTCTTTTATAGAAAAGCTAATGTAAATGAGCGTCAAGCAAAATTATGTGAAGGTAGTAGGTAGAAGAAGGTAGTTAGTTAGTTCACTTCCACCCATGACGCCATGTAACACCTGAGTAGCTGCTGTTGCGTTTCCGGCCTTTAAAATGGACGTAAACGCGCTTTAACGGTACGCATGTCGTATTCAAGAGGTCTTTACGCAAAGCCAAAAAGTATTGACTATCACCGCCTGCACCCAGTTCCTTCGAGGCCAACTTGTAGCTTCATTCAAACATTAAGGCTCAATTTTCTAAAACTGAACGCAGCTTTGAGAGGAATATTCTCGGGCACTTGGCGACACAAAAAGAGAGGGATTTTTCAGTAGTTACCGCCCAAAATTGTATCCTCTGAGATACATGTTCTATCAGGTACTACAAGGTACTCATGTCGTAATAGAGGTAGTATAAATAAAATGTATCCTATCCAAATCTCCTGACTTGTAGTGCCAAGCGTGACGAATTGCTAGTGTTCTGCGTTCAAAGGGGCAAGGGGATATTGTTCCAGATGTGAAGTCAGCAGAAGGTCCAAAAATTAAGCATTGTGGTTGTCCACGTCTAGGAGTCGAGTAGGCAAATCAGCAATCAAGACATCAGCGGAGGAAATCCGTGAGCAGATTGCATGTGCTCCATGATTCGATCAGTTTCTACATAACGACGTTGTAGCCAGGGTATTGGAAATAGGCAGTGTCGATGGGGCAATCTAAGTCTCCGTTAGAAAGGCTCGAAGGCTTAAAAATAAAATTTAAGGTTTTCTATTGGAAATATCTTTACAAATAAATCTCTTTGAAATGTACAATTCATAATACGTTTCAGAATTGTAATTTGGGTTGTTAGCGATTATAAATGTCTGGTCAAAGTTAAACAAGTAATAACTAGGTATAACTACTGAGCAGTTGTGTTTAACTGTACCAACTTTATCCTGCTTGTTAATAACTTTATGCTGTATTTTTTTTGGAGGTGAAAATTCAGGTTTTCGTATTTAATATAACTTATGGAAATAGCAAAATAGCGTAATTAAATATACAAAATATGTAATTATGTACAATATATTTATTTTCATAGAGTTCTGTATAGGCATAAATATGTATCTGTTTATTTGAAAATATAACATGGTTGTTCTAATTAATGGATAGTGTTGACGCGTGTGTCTCCAAAAAAGACTATAGATACTCGTAATATCTTTATTTACACATTTTATTCTCCCACATGATTTTTACTGGTAGAAAATGCTTTTTAGCGTTAAGTCCGCCTATTGTATACATTTTTTATGTACCTATTAAATTTTGTACCTATAATAAAAAATCTAAAAAAAAAAAATATTCATAGGTTTTTATACCGAATTGTAATATAAGTATTTATTTATATTAGATCAATATATGCTTAATTTTATTTATACTTATTTCACCGGCATAATGCTATTGTGCCCTACAGAAGTTTACCCACCATGCTAAATTCATATTTCTAAAATAATATTACTTCTGATTAATCAAGTTTAGCCTAATTGAGTTATCTACAAACTAAGCGGAATAGGGCTTATGGAATTTATTTGTTGAACTGTCACAGCTTCTATCGTATTGCTCAAAATTATCACTCTGAAGTTTGAGTTACACTCATTAAGATGTCATAAGATTCTTTACTTTAATTAAGAATTTGAGTTGATACATAGTGTCTCTATAGCGGTGGGCCCTGATCCTTTAACTTACCACCAACCAACTCACCGTAAAATATTTACTAATTTCACCTCCTCCGCTTTTCAATACCATAAGTTACCTATATTATGCCTGATACAGTTTCTGTCGTCATATCAAAAAATATTTCCTGGATTTTACCTCGATATACGCGTGTAAAGCAAATTAAGCCTTATAGCTTATAGAGGTATAATGATAAAATTTAATACATTTTCTATATAGGTTATTGGCTACACCAAGGCTTTGGATTCTTTTTAATACGTGACGTTCTTATAATTTAAATTTAATGTAAGGTACAGAAAAGAGTTTCTTTTTTTAGAATAGTATTACTTGTTATTAATCAAAAAGTTCTCTTTAATTTTCTTACACAACCTGGAAAATGTGTTGAATAAAAGAAAATCCAATGTTTGAAGCGCCCTTATCCGGCTCTACTCGTGCTTGTTTTCTGAAACGTCAAAGTTTCTTTACATTCACAATGCACACGTTAAAGCGGCAATAGAGTTGTTGGTTCGTAATTTAATTGTAATGTTAATTTATACTGGTGAAACTAGTTTCTTGTTTGTTGGTACTTATACTGAAGCTAAGGTTTATTCTATATAATAATGTACGTTCTTATAATATTTAATTTAATCAAACACTGCCTTGTTATACGATTGTAGTATAGTAGGATAGTGTTGAAAAGACGATGTCCATTAGTCTTCTTTAATAACCCACGCTCTGTCCATCCAAACTCCATCCCATTTATATAGGGATAGCATAGTCCCAGTTTAACTTATCCATTTTTCTTAATTCCTACGCATTATCCAATCCATTTTTTGTAAATTATCTGTGATTACTTCCGATCTCAAGTACAATACAATACTTGGTTGAGGTAAGAAATATTTGTAGATGAAGAAAATTGCAATTTATGAATCTTATGTGTTAACAATATGTTTTTATATAGTAAAAAGTGTTACGCAAAATATTATTTGGTTGTTCTGGAGTGCATATTTAGCCTTGCAATAAATACTGTTACAAAATATTTTTTTGATTATACGTTATATTTATTAATATCAGACTAGAATATGAACAGAGGATCCTTATCATTATCTTAATACTTGCAATCCTACCTCTTTAACAAGACACTTAAACAGTCACACCAACACATCAAAATTTCAGTATAACTAACTATCTACAATAACCCTATAATTTATTCTACTCAATTATACTATCATACATCTATACATCTAGCCCCATCAAGTCAAGTCACACGGAAGAAAGCTTAAAAGCTCTTTAAATTGAAATAAACAAAACATACCAGTTCATAATTATAAATTTATAATGATTGAAGTTTAACATTAGATGTGGAGCATATTTTAATACCCTAAATTTCAATTTCATATCATAAAAAGAAACAATAATTATTCTTTTGATTATTTTTTTCTATAAACCATTTGTATCAGCGGAAGTGCACGATAAGCAATCGTATAAACCGATCGGCGGTTTCTGTTTATATTTCATTTCATATTAACGGCCATGTGTTAGTTAATAATATTTACTACTGTGTTCTTAATTATAAACGATAGGCTTATAGGGATATCGTATACGTACTCGTACGTACTGGAGCAGAAATGTTAAGATTTATGTGCATAAGAAATATATATTTTTTTAACTTTACGCTGTATCTTGCGTGTAATACAGGGTAGGCAGAGGCAGGCTAGTGTTAAGACACTCCAATCCCCACTCTCCACTAAATTCTGGTGGAGGTATTGCGCTACGCTTTGGCTCGACACCAGAGCAATAAATCGAACTTACCTTTCGTGTTCTGCTGTGGCGCAATAGCACAATCATGTGATATAGTCACATGATTGTGCTGTTGCGTCACATCTTGCTTAAAAAATAGTTCTATAATCATAATAAAAAAAATATTGAAATTTACCCAAAAAACAAAAAAAAAAGACTTTATATGTCTTATAGTTCTACATGTGACGGACCCAGTGTTATATGCACATTTACAAAAAAATTAAAAAAAAAATTAGGTAACTTGTATGATATGTACAGTTGTTAAGTCCAAAATTCCAAGTCGTAGGAAAATCATTTGAAATTTATATTCAACTCTAAAAAACTTTCAGTCTTTCCTCTTTTAAGCCTAGGGGAAATTTGTAAATCTTGTTTTTATTTGATATGACCTAGCTATTACAGCAACCTTCTTGCTAAACTTTACGTTACTAGGTCAAATAAAAGGTAGTAAAAAAAGGATATGGAAATAAATACTATGAAAATTCCAATTACTGAGAGAATGTGGCCTAAGTTAGGAGAGGCCAATCGTATCCAATACGTTTCCGACCGAAAATAAATTCCTTTGTTATCTTTTAGTTACTAATCTATACAGTATATTAAAAAAAAAACAGTTTAGGTAAAAATCTTATTTGAATCTTAAATAGATTTGATGTTTATAGGTGCAATACTTCGCAAAATTTAATCGCAGAATACTTATATCAAAATAACGTAGAGGCTCTATATAGGGCCCACGTCTGGCCTCATATGGAGTACTGTTGTCATCTATGGGTGATCGCGTACAACGTAGAGCCTTTAGCGTTGTTGGGAACCCAATAATCTGGGAAACGATTGACACTTTAGCTTTGCATAGAGACGTTCTTGTGCGTTCTCTAACGCACTTATCATGCGGAGTGTTATGGGGAACTGTTTGACCTGGTACCTGCAGCCTAATTTACAATAGTCATAAGTTAAAATATCATCAACACAATCTGGATACGTGGCACGCCTCTCCTGAGCGATTCGTAGGAATGTCTGTGGAGTGGCCTACGTACGGCATTGTTTCCAAGTCGATATGACATGGGTACCTTCAAAAACGCGTCTGTCTCCACCTTAAAGACCGGGAACGCATCTGTATCTCCTCTAGTACTGCACGGGGTCAAGCGCCGAGGTGATCACTTAACATCAGGTGACCCATTCGCCTTGTATTTTACATTTTGAAAAAATAATAAACTGGTTGTCTAGAAAGTTAAAAACAATAAAGAAAAATTGCATACTTCTATGAATTTAACTATTATCACTGAATTATGATTACTTTGTATGATACAAAGAAGGAGTTAATTGAGAATTATATTTTTTTTCGATACATTAACATTTATTTGCACTTGTTAATTCAAATATTTTTTTGAATGGATAGATGCGTCACAAGCTGAATCTTTAAGTGAATCTCTATCGCTTGTTCCGCGCTCTCGCTTGCACGCTTGGCTCAGGCGGAACGTGACAATGACTGAGGCTTTTTCTGCGTACAGCCGGCGTTCGTTGATTTTTAAGACGTTATTACTTCAAAAAATTAAAAGTATATTACGGTACGTTAGATTCATTTCGTATATTTTTGCTACGTTTCCTGGTGGTACTTTATTCATATCACGTGCACGCAGTCATACACTTACTAATTTCATACATCCAATTCTAAATTTACAAAATCAAATATTATTTACAGAAAAAAGGTAATAAATAGTGCCTAGATACGACATCTATACACACGTAGTTTTTTAAGATCTCAAATTGGTAATAGAAAACAGTACAGTAACATAGAATTATTGAGCACCCAACCATCGCTATTGTAATTTAACATCTGCAGTACACCTGATATGAGACAGCTTGGTTGTAATTTGGTTAATTGAACGTAATAGTTGCATAAGTTAAATTAATTATGGAGACGCCACGACGATGTATTTTAAATTTACTTTGGTTTTAATTCTTAATATCATGTGGTGAAACATTTCGATATATAGTTATTATAATCGTTTAGGTATTAGGTATTAAATACCTATGTAAATCAGCTTCACGCTGTATCCCGAACACAGCAGGGTAGGCAGAGGGAACCTAGTGTTCAGACACACCGTTCCCCACTTTCCGCCGAGTTCTCGAGGCATTGCGTCTTAAGTGGCGGAACTCAACTATATATATCTATGTAATAATACGCTGTATCCAGCACACTGTAGTGTAAGCAGAAGGCAACTAGTGTTAAAACACTCCTTTCTCCACTATCCATCGTATTCTGGAAGCATTGAGCGTTGAGTGACTCAATGCGGCGCGTTGCCTCGACACAATAGAGAGAGAAATGAAAATATAAATTTAAGTAAATATTTTATTTCTTGGAGTGGGGATCGAACTCACAACCCGCCTGACTTACAGTCACACACTTGTGCCCCTGCGCCACGTACAATAGGTATTTAATATTTTACAGAATATTGATACTATTTTCAGTTACCTGTTTCATATGCATAATTTACTTTGTCAAAATAGAATATGCAAGAAGCTAAAACACAGCTTCGTAGTTTATTTATACTTTATTTAGAATATGATTTCTATTAAGTATGTTACTAAAGTATTGAGCATGTTAGAGTCCATAAACATCGAGTGCCAGTATCTAGAGGCCAGTCGTTGCGCAGGGGCACATAGTGTGATAGTAAACACGACTGCTCGTGTGTTCGATCCCCGCTCGAGAAAATGAAACATTTCTTTAAATTTATATTTTCATTTCCTCTCTGTGGTGTCGAGGCAAAGCGCGGCGCTAAGTTCCGTCACTCAACACGCAATGCCCCCAGAATTCAAAGTGGAACACACGTTAACACTACATTTCCTCTACCTATCCTGTTGTGTACGGAATACAACGTGAAGTTGATTTATTTATTTTAATATCTAGTTTTAACAACAACAACAACAATACATTTTATGAGTTGTTTTGTTGTCTCATTTTCTCTTCCAATTTAGATCGTCTTAAGCTAGATAGATACTTACAACATTATTTGAACATTACCTGTCATGAGTGGGATTAGAACCCATTTTGTTAATTCATTTCGTCGAGTAAGGATCGAACCCACAACCTGTCGCGTTCAGAGTAACTCGCTTATGGTCCTGCACCACGACTGGTATCTTTAAATATGACGCTAATAATTAATAGCATTAAACTATTAACTTAACAGTAAATATCTAAAGTTTTATTAGAATAAAGTTGTCTGGTCTTGTTTACTTACACCGAGTATTAGTTATTAGTAGAAATTGTTAGTATTAGTTATTAGTTGAAACACATTTTCCAACGAATTCCGGAGGCCATGCGAGTTGAGTGGCGGAACTCAACGCTTGATTCGACCAGAGCGAAGAAATTAAAATATAAATTTAAATAAATATTTAATATCATTTGAGTATTTAATAAATATTAATATTACATATTAAACCTTTAGTAAAGTTTTTTTTCGAGTTCTATTATCTATCGCCCTTTCCATTGTATTACTTTAAAGCTTGTGAAAATAAAAACGGAGTGTCCTAACACCAGGTTCACCTACTCTGCAATGGCATGATACAGCGTGACGCTAAAAAAAAAGTATAGATATAAAAATATTCAATACTGTTGAACATATTATTTAGATACCTATCTACAAACTAGTTGTTTTTTTTAATTACTTGCATAAATCTAGTGTTGTATAGTTTTAAGAGAAAGTAGGTTTAGTCCGTGAGGTCTAAGCTGAGCTTTGCATTTGTGTGCGTGTTCATGTATAGTGTTCTCTTGTACTGATAGCAGCGATAGATATTTAGTTCTTAATATCTTATTTTTGTGTTTGATTTATTGAAAGTGAAAATAAAATTGGTACTATCACTATAAAAGAATGGAAAAATGTATAATACCAAGCAGTAAAGAAAGAAAAATCGTGGACAGAACGACGTCTCGTCTGATCTTCGTTTGATTTAATGAATGAATCTTTCCGTTACATCATCAATAACAGTATTGACGATGTAACGGAAAGATTTATTAATTAAATCAAACGACCATCAGACGAGAGTAAAGACGTATTTTTTGCTGGTTCTACTTTTATAATCACTAAGCTGAGCTTAAGCCCCGTGCACTGTGCTTTAGTGTATAATTTAGGGATAACGCTCTGTAAAATAATGATTTATTATATAGGTATTTTATGAAATATATATTTTCAAAGCACAAAAATATACATTTCTAAGGCGCTCGCACCTGCGCTATAAAGTGTAATTGAAAATTTGACTGGTGGTGGGTTCGATTCTCACTTGAGGAAATGAAATATTTATTTAAATGTATATTTCTATTTCTTCGCTCTGGTGTTGAGACAATTAGCGGCGTTGAGTTCCGTCACTCAACACGCAAAGCCTCCAGAATTGGTGGAAAGAGGAGAACGGAGTGTCTTAACACTTAACATTAGGTTCCCTCTGCCTATACTGATACGTGCGAGATACAGCGTGCAATTTGATTGTAACAGACAGATAATAAAAAACAATTAAAAGAAAAAATAGTCGAATTAGGTAGGTACTTATAGGAACGACTACCAATTCCAAAGGTACATTCAAATTCTGTAAAGAGTAGTTCTGTACTTTTATATTATGCCTTTTGGAGGTTTGCCAATAATAATATAAATTTAACATGATAAATAGTGAAATATATAATATTTACAAATATTTATAGAAAATCATATAAGTACATAACTTATTTAGTTTAATTTATATAAATATTGAAATAAGTATGTACCTACCTTAATTAACAATATTTTTCAATATCTGAATTTACTTTATTTATCAGATGTTTCAATACTGACTCCTATATCATTTAAAGTCAAAAGTATTATTAAATGACAGTATTTGTAATGCTGTATTGATGTTATGTCAGAGATGGCGGAAACCGGGATCAAAGTTTACGTTTAAGGGTAAATATTAATCAATGCTCAACCGCATTATAGGTGATGTATTTATCTTAACTTCGTTCTGTTATATCACGATAAATTTTCCTTAAACCAAGTTTTAACTTAAACAGATATGCACCTTATAACCTTAAAACTAAAGTTGCAAGTATGCATACATGGTTCACATCTTAAGTCATTGTTGTTTTTTCGGTTAGACAAAATAAAAAATAGGTCTAAGCGAGTGTAATCAATTCATCTCGCTTATTATAAACAGTATTTTGTGGTATAGAAAGAGATAAGAACAGCGCCGAACATTCCGAATGCCAAACCGCATTAGGTGGGTTCACGCGCGCGATTGGCGAAATGAGGTGGAGGCGTGGCAACGTCGCAGCATCGCTTCGCCCCCTCAGATGTCTGCCGGGCTTAAACAGTGCCGCGTTCAAATTTCGAACAGTTGAATGCGTATTGTCACTGTTTGGCGGTGAAATTTACCGCCACGCGACGTTGCCAGTCCGCGCTGGTTCAGGACTTGGGAGGTAATTAAATTATGATATTTTAGGCTCCACTTAAGAAAGGTGTTTATCGTTTAGCTTTTTTGTTTAATTTTTTTTTTGGTTATATAATCAATTTTTTTTTTCATAAAAGTTGTTATTATATATTTATGAATATTGTTGTTGTAATTGTAATATACAAGTGTAAATAAATGTTTATAATATGTTGTTTTATACCAATGAGTTTATTAAATACTATAAAGTCACAATAAATACACTATTAGATATAAGTCTAGTAATCGCACAGCTCAAAAGGAATATTAAAAAATGCTTTTTGCATCTGATTTTAATTTTTTACTATAAATTTACAGTTTCAATAAAACAATTACGCTACGAATGCATCCACATATCAGTGAAATATTTGAATGTACAAATGGTGCGCTGTTAAATCCATATCTAGATATCTAACTAGACTCTATATTCTACAGTAACGAGACTTTACGCAACCGATATTATGTTTATATGAGTACCTATAATAAATACCTACTTACTTTAATATAAACGAAAGTAAGTACAGAGGAATTCATGGTTTATATTTCTTTCATTTCCTTTTCGTTTATATCGTAGTTCATTTTATTTATGATTATTGGAGCTTCCACATCGCTTCATTTCATTATTCTTCTGCAGTTCATTATTATATTTTATTTATTAATAAAATGCAATAGTGTTAGCGTTTAACAACAAAAAAAAAACAACAACAATAAATTTTATTATCTAAGTTGCATTGTCTTTTTTTGCAGCTTGTACCAAGACTCACACTGTTTACAATATCGGTGTACGCCTAAGTATCTATTTAGTTTCTTCATAGATACCTAAGTATACTTTATTGTTGAAGGTATTCGAGAAGTGTAATTGTTTAACACTTATGGCTTCATTAATCAGTTGTAGTATTCTTGTTCGTTTGTTAGTTGTAATTACTTTTACGATGTGTATATCGATAATGTTTATCGATACATATTATTCGTGTTACATTACTAGATATGAATGAATGTATGAATGGGATCGACTGGTTTCGCTATGTCCTGTCAAATGCTTGTTTCGTTTTTAATTAATGATAACTGTCAATTGTCAATGACATAGGTTTTATATACCAACTAGCGACCATGCTCGCGACTTCGCCCGCTCCGCCCGCAAACTTAAATAATTTGTTTACTAATCTGAATTATTTTTATGTTCCAATAATATTATCGTTTCAAAAATATTATCTATATGTACATTGAAAATTAAGATTTTAGCTAATTCAATACATTTTTTGTAGAAATTGTATCGAACAAAATACTCACATTAAATTTCTATATTTCTTTTATTTGTAAACCGATTGATATAAAACAAACACAGACATACAGATAAACAGTTAAAAAATATAAAGAACCTTAAGCAAAGGTTCTATTACATTGATAAATGTCCCCAATAATATATTTTCTCATATGTCTTCCATATACAGACAGCGATCAAAAACATTTTTTTTAAATAGGTAATAAAATTGAATAGGCAAAATTTTATAAAAAACTTTTAGGTACTATTAAAAATTTGGAAATCAAATTAAAACCATATATAATAAATGTATCTCTAATTAGAATGAAGAGGCGCAGTTGCATTCCGCTAGCAAGGCAAAGCGCGGCGTTGATCTCCGCCGTTGAGCGGAAAGTGGGGAACGGAGTATTTTAGCTTACATATTTACATGCACCTAAGAACATTAAATCAAAAACCATAAAAATACAGTCACATTTTTTTACTTTTTACAGAAGTCGGTTAAAAATAAATTGTTAGCTTTACATCTAACTACTTGTTCAGCGATCGAGAGCGTTGAACTCATTAACAAAAGCTTAAATAATTTTCGTTTCGTAGAAGAAAGACTTGAGCTTAATAGTTCGGTGTAAATGCAATTTTTTTTTATTTTTTTTTAGCTTCACACAGCAAAGTAGGCAGAGGAAACTAGTATTAAGACACTCCGTTCTCCACTTTCCGCCGAATTCTGGAGGCATTGCGTGCTGAATAACGGAAGTCAACGCCCCGGTTTGCCTCGACACCAGGGCGAAGAAATGAAAATATTAAAAATGTCATTTCTTCGAGTGGGTATCGAACCCACAACCTGTAGCGATCACAGTCACGCGTTGCCACGACTGACCTCATGTAGGTAGGTATATTATATATTAACTTTTTGTGGCTTCAGATTATTTTATGCACAATTCAATCTTTACCAATTTTAAATGAGCTATTATCTAATATCAAATAATATATCAATATAATATATTAAAATTCACTTTTGACTTAGTAGTAGTAGGTATTTGATTTTTTCAGCCACATATAAAAAAATATCTATAGATATAACCAGCCAATATACCTAAAAAGTATTCATAATGTTAGTATCGACGTACGGAAAGACAAAAAAGCTTACTTAAGCTGTCTTTTTCTGTAATTTCTTTTAGAATTATATTTAGAACAATTCAGGTATTTAATATATAAACCTAAGCACCTCACTATTTTTGTGAAAAATGAAAATATATAACAAATAGATATTCTACTCAATCTAGCAATATACAATATTCAATCTATACGATAAAATCCTCTTGATTTTCCAATTTATAAAGCAACTTTCGCAATATTACGTTTACTGCCAATGCTAAATTCCGTAAAAGCAACTATAGTTGAAGCGTAACATTTTACACAGATTTTTATACGTTAAAGTCTAAGTTATTTTTAATTCTAGATTATTTGATTGTTCATAAAGATATTTTTTTTTTATTTATTAAGAAAAAGTATAAAAATTTTAACGTAGCGGGATTTGAACCCGCGCCTCTTTGGGCAGATTCCTAAGAACATTTCAAATCCCGCTACGTTCAAATTTTCATACGTTTTTACTAAAAATATATATAGATATCTAATGGATACGCTGTAAAAAATGTGATATGGAGAAAAAATTGTACCTAATAATTTAACTTTTTTTATTAAAGTAGATTCATAGTATTTTACTTATATACCTAATTAACATTACTCAACACGCAATGGCTCCAGAATACAGCAGAAAGTGGGGAACGGAGTGTCTTAACACTAGGTTCCATCTGGCTGCAGTGTGCGGGATATAGCGTGAAGCTGATGATGAACATTATGGTAGCTTATATTATTACTAGAGGGTGCGCGCGGCTTCGCCCGCTTATTAGGAGGGAATCCAAAAAAAACCACGAAACACGTGTTCAGTAAAATATTTTTAACAGTCTGAATTTAAATTTTTATAAAAATCGGTGGCAATTTAAAGATTTTTCCATATAAACTTTCAACCCCTTATTTGAACCCTTAGGGGGTGAATTCTTAATAACCATGAAACACGTGTTCAATGAAATATTTTTAAGAGTCTGAATTTCAAATTTTATAAAAATCGGTGCAGATAAAAAAAAATTCCATACAAACTTTCAACCTCAGTCAGTCAGCACAAGTCCTTTTATATATATAGATTAATTTATTTTAACCTACGTGGTACTAAAAGTTGTTCACCAAAATAAGTTTTATCCATTTGATCAAATTTACTTCGAATTTAGAGTGAATTAAAATTAATATACCTTTAAGAGTATCTTAAAATCAAAATGTCTTTAACAATAAATATATTGCTGACTGTGATATTACTGATAATGACTTCAAAACAAGTTTTTTTCTTAGGTTCTTTGGAAAATAAATGAAAAGTTATTTCAAGTATAAGAAGTGGATGGTTAAAAAGGAAACTTCTTAATAGGATATTTTTTAATTACCTTCTTGTGTGTATACGAGTATATGCGTATGTGTGTGTGTGTGTGTGTGTGTGTGTGTGTATGTGTGTGATATGTAACCGATCTTTAACGTTTTACTACATAATTACATGTCGCATTATTTTTCATTACTCTATCATTAACTGTAAGTACTTAAGATACATTTTTTATTAGATAAGACATCGTTTTTAATTATATGAAGCCAGCGATGGCGCAAAGTGTGACGCTAAACGCGATAGGTTGTGGGTTCGATTCCCATTCCAGACATGAGATATTTAATATTTTCATTTCTTCGCTCTGGTGTCGAGGTAAAGCGCTGCGTTGAGTTTTGCCGCTTAACACGCAATGCCTTTAGAATTCAGCGGAAAATGGAGAAGGGAATGTCTGAATACTAGGTTCCCTTTGCCTACCGTACTGTGTGCGGGGTACATGGTGACGCTAATAAATAATTACATTTTGGGTTATTATGTTCAAAGTTAATCTACAGACATATCGAAAATGTAGTTGAATAACTTAAAATGATTTCTATACGTAGCTTCAAACATTCAAAAAAATAATTTAAACTTGAAAAGAATCACTGATAGGAGCATAGATGTCTTTGTGATATTAACAAATGTTCGTGTCTAGATATATTTTCTATCTGGGTTTCAGACCTTTGAAAAAATATGTTCGTGTAAAAAATCTATTTGATTAATTTTTCAGGACAATTTTTTTTTACTTAAATTTCAACATTCTTATCTTTAATAATAAACCTTCTTCAAATAAAAGATAGCCTATTTTATTCCCTAATTAATTATAATCATTTTGGTATAAGGATTTTCAAAATCGGTTCAGTAATTTTTGAGACTATGAATTCAGCAACTAAAGTAATTAATATTTACTTAGAAATTAATAAATAAAATATTGTTTTTTCTGCATTGAATGCCGGGAAAGAATAGAAAAATATGTAAAATACGAAAAAAAAAACAATTTGTATCCAAAAGTTACAAGCTAACAGATAGATATCCCAAAATTTTGCTGAATATTCTTTTATTCCTGTGATCAATATACTAAGGGATATAATTAATATTTTTTAAAAATCTTATGTCCCTACAAAATCGATTTTTCTATCCTTTTCTTATATTATTTGATATTTAAAAATATTAAACTATCATGTGATTCTATATTACTATTGATAACTTCAGTTATCTTTATAGTGTTCGCGTTACGTACAACGTTTAAAAGGACTCCATAATTTTCCTTTAAAACCGGTGAAAATGTAGACAGAACTTTGAAAAGACTACACGAAGGGTTGTGCCCTTTCGAAAACCATCAGATTTTCTTAGGAACAAATGCTATGTGAGTTTAAGCTGCGTAGGGTGTGGCGTAGGATGGCAAGGAGGCTATATGATGCCGCCCAAAGGGGTCGCAGCATTTTTCCCCTCGTTCGAGATGCGATAGCATTGCAGTTGCAAATTTTGCCTTCGAATATTGTGTATTTTGACGAAGATGTATTTTTTTTTGTCGTAATCATTGATACAAGTGTATAACTATTATGACTCGTAATTGCTTAATGGTTGGATAAGCAAGGCTCTTCTAGGTACGTACTTTTTATTGGCTTTATTTAATTTATACATATACGAGTATTAGTTAGTAGATACCTATGTGATAGAGTCAATAAGAAATTGCCAATAAAAATAATTTTAACTACTATTTTTTTTGGAATCCAAATTCAAAAAAAAAGGGAAAGAAAAGTGAAAAGTGGGTCTAAAAAGCCAGTCATTCCAAGCAAAAAGTTTCCTAATAAAACTAAACTTATTTTTTAATTACTAGACTGTATATCGTGTATTACATAAAGCAAAAATAAGTTGGAAGTAATGAAATATTCCCAGCAAAAAATCTTATATGATTCTTATTGACAATACAACTACAATTGATAAACAACTACAAATCAAAACTTTTAATTCTGTCGTAGGAATAAATAGTAGAATTTCATAAATATATTTAAATTGAAATATTCTATTTTAAGTCATTTTTTTTCGCTTTTCTCCTATTTACGCTAGGTAGATTTTTTCCTGAGTGCATCATTCAGATCATATATTGCATATAAGTTTGTTTTTTTTTATGCTCTGCCTCATACTTTCCTACAAAAAAACAATGAAAATGCCAGTAAAGACGTGGTATGGTTTTATCCTGACATTTTCTCAATTCGAACAGTTCCTGGCAATTTACTAAATTCATAGATAGGTGCACAACTCAACATAAAAATCTTATATCAAAGCAAAATAATTTAAAAAAATATTGTATTTTGAAATAATATAGTGTAACTTATTAGGTTACATAATTGGACTGCAATAAATGTTTCGTTTATTGCTCTTAATTTTAAAACCTTAGTTTAGAATACCCTTATCGAAACTAACAGCCATCATAAAACTATTTATAGTTTTAGGTTAAAAACGCAATTTCCGATAAAAAGCTTCGAGGTATATTGTTGCTGATTAGATAAGAGTTGGATACAAATTACCAAAATGAGTTATTTAATAAGAACGCTATAAATATTAACGTGGTGATTAGCCACTGTGTGTGTGTAGATATAATTCTGTTTTCCTGGTATGTGTACTCGTATATTAAATTTTTCGATATTCTGGATAGTTGTAATATAGGTACCTGTATATATAATCCAAAAAGGCATACCTACTTTACACTGAACAGGTGTACTACGTATTCCTATACCTGTCTGAGGTTGTATATAATCAATATTTCCAGAAAATCACTATTCTGTATTCTGTTGGTTGTGCATTGGAATTCCTACGCGAAGGAATGAATTATTTTCATTTCCTAGCTCTGCCAATACAAAGTGCGGAGTTGAGTTTCGCCAATTAATGCGCGATGTCTCGAATTTGGGCAGATATCATATAGTATCTATAACTAGGTTCTTTTTGCCTACCGTGTTAAAGCTAAAAAAGGGTGAAGCTAAAAAAATATTAGCGCTGCCATCTTGATCGTAGATTGTTGGCGACTTTGTAACATGAATGTTATTTATGTTAGCCCAGCAGTTGAGAAGAAATTTCTGTTGGAGTTAGAGTGTGCGTAGTTCAGACCAGCGCCTGGGACTTGCGACCAAAGGAATACGCATTAACATTTGCCTCCACTGACGTTTTTTTCTCCACTTAAAAAAAATCTAGTAATCAAAACTAGTGCCGACTTCGGTGTTCGTGCAAGATATATGTTATCGATAGACCGAGACTTTTTAACAAATTGTAGAGAGATTTCTGTGTTATACCTCTCACAACTACACGTCACGTCCCTAGCTAAAGTATCGAAAATGAAAAATTACAAGTTTCTTTTATAATTGTTTCGATTACTTACACGTTAAAAAAACGCATAAATAATCATTTTTTTTAAATTAACAAAAATCTTTAAAAGTACACTTCTTACTTAAAAAAAGGCAATAAAATCATTTGCGGTTTTTCGCTTTCGATACTTTACCTAGGGACCATCCAAACTAGCTCTTAATTTCTGGTCAATTCATAAGTGAGTTCGAAGTAGGTCGTACTACCTACGTAATTACTTTAAAATTATGAATATACTTTGATATATTCGAAAAAAATATTTAAACTTCTATATATATTAGGATTTCTTTAAATAATACATAATTGAATCAGACCATTAATTTAGAATCCTGTGTCAGTATTAAATATAATAGAATATTTTATAATCGGAAGATATATAATCGGTCGTGGCGCAGCGGCACGAGGTGTGACTGCAAAACCGACTGGTTGTGGGTTCGATCCCCACTCGAGGAGATGAAATATTTACTTAAATTTATATTTCTTCGCTCTGGTCTCGAGGTTAAGCGCGGCGTTGAGTTCTGCCACTCAACACGCAATGCCTCTAGAATTCGGCAGAAAGTGGGGAACGGAGTGTCGTAACACTAGGTTCCCTATGCCTACCCTGCTGTGTGCGGGATAAAGCGTGAAGCTAATTTAATTTTAATTTTTTTTATATAATTTTATAATAATATCGTTCGATACTCGGAAATATAGTCTAGGTAGGTACTGAAAATTGTTATGCATCGTGTATTTATTTATTTTTTTAAATATAATTTTGCTTTATTATAAGGCAGTTAAAACAATTTTATTTTGTACGATTTATTAAAAAAAGTATTCAATAGTAAATCATGAGTCTGGCTTCCCACCGAGGGTTCTGTACCAATTTCATGATTGTAGAAAACGGGAACGTGACTTATACAATTTGGCAAACAAGATTTCGGGTGTGCATTAATTTCGAACGAGGCAAACTACAAAAATAAAATTTTAATATTTTTTTGTAGTATTATTGTATAAATTACCAATTTTTTTTTGTTGAATTTTCCTTTATGTGTTCGTTTTCCTATGCCTAAATGATCACTTTTTACCACTGACTTTCATATAAAATTCGACAAAAACAAAGCTTCCAACCAATCGTTTGATTGTGCTGACTATCTAGAAACTTATTTTTTCTGCGCTCCCAGGAATTATTATATTAATTTCAACTACGCGATTTTGAGAAAAACCGTTCTAAATAACTGACAGTCTGACAGACTGACAGACGATTACCAGTCATATTATTAAACAAATACAAAAGAAACAACAAACGACTACTGAAATTCCAAATCACTAATTAGCTATAGATCAGAAGCCAGATAATAATGATTTATATTTTGACTGATGATTAACTACCATTAAGTTTTACGCGACATTGTTAATGTAAACTGTGCTTTATTTTTATTCTATGTAAAGTCATAAATTAAGGGATTTGACCTCCAATTTAAGTATATAAAAATGTCACGTAAAAACTGAAAATCATAAAATAATAAATCTTTAAATTATTATTATTAATAATTGAATTTTTAATATAATGTAATACAGGTGTAACAATTGCTCAATTCTGCGTTCTATTTTGTAAAATTTTAATTTAGTAAAATAAAACGTCAACGTCGTCCTTAACACAATGTGTTGAATTTTTTAATAAATTTCAATAAAATACATAGTATGAAAACGTTCACTAAATCGAAGTAACGGAGTGTCTTAACACTTAACACAGGTTCCCTGTGCCTACCCTGCTGGTACATTATTTTAAATATATCCAGCATATATCCAGCACAATCGTACTGATGACATAGAATATTATTAACAAGAAATTGTTAGTTCAGTAACTAAATTTGAAAATTCCAATTGATTGCTAGCAATTGTAGTAACAAGGTATTATTGAGTGTTTAACTTGAAACATTTTTAAATGCCGGTATTTCTGTAATTGTATTTCTATATTGAGTAGGCTTGCAAAGCCTTAAGTAGATTTAAAGACTCTGCTATAGGGAAAAAGTATTCATTTTTTATTGGTGTGTTTTTATTTTGTATAATTTTCTATATTAATTAAAATGTTGTTTTATTTCTTTTAGAGAAGAATGTAAGATTTTTGATTTTAGAATTAAAGATGTTTTTCATAATCTTTCCGTGTTTTTTTAGGTATTTTTGGGCCCTAAAACTGCAAACTACATATTTATTCTACGATGAAATATATGAAGTTTAACACATTTACTAACATTTCCGAGCTGTTGGGCACAGTATTTAAAATTTCATAAATTTAACTCGAACTATTAGTTATTATCATTCACTCATCCAAAAACGATCTACTTCTAGATGACCTAGAAACTTGATATTTGATACCAAGGACATTATGAACAAACAAGAAAAACCTGAAAATTTAAAATTATTAATTTTTAGTATGAACGAAGTAAACATAACAAATCAGTTGTTAAGCAACAAAGAATTCGGTCAAGTTAGATCACAGAACGTAAGAAAATAAAGTTGTTTTAATAATAACAATGTATTTATGATTACTAGTGAATATTTGTTTACAAAAAGTAATAATACATATTAAAAAATATATGAAATAAGAATCGTATAAATAGTATAAAAATTAGTAGAATATCATATTTTTTGAATATAAAGATTAGGGAAAAATCTGCGAATACAAATTATAGAGTGAAGAGAAGGTTTAATATTACAATGAATGAAATTAACAATTTTTATCAAGAACATTGTTTTTTAAATGTCTTTTACTATAGGTATAGTTCCTCTCCAAAATTCATGTGACTGATCTTTAATCTATACTATAATAAAACAGTACACAAATTGTGTCTGTACATTAAATATATTTGCAAAAAACAATGTATAAAAACATATAATAGAATATGAATCTAAGATTTTTAATTTTTTTGTCTTTATGTCTGTTTGTATAAACATAAACTGCCTGGCTGGTGCACGGACGCCTTGAACGTCTCATGAAGAACCAAAACAGTCCAGCTAAACTATTAGAAATATTAAAATAGCGTCTTAGAAAAGATATTCAAAAGCATTTTCCAATGAAATATAAAAATCAATGATCTGGAACATCTGATGGAGAAGTATAATAGTTCAGATAAATTGTAGGAAAAAACAAAATGTCGCTTTAGGAAAAGTTTAGTATGGTGTGCAATTTTAAATGATAAGTAAATATCATTAATAAATTGGGCGACGGTGGTACAATATTTGATTATAATTGCAAAGGTTAACAACAACGGGCTCTTTTATTTCGCCTTTCCTGTAAGACAAAACGTGAGGTTAAGTTACAACTCAACACGTACTGTCTCGAATTTGAGTGAAAAGCGGAAAGCGGAATGTCTTGACACTAGATTCTTTGCCTACTTGATAAAAAATAAATGACGTGAATAATATAGGTTCCTGCTTTTTCAAACACACAAATTACAACTTAAAAGTAAAATTTATAGTTAAAAGTTAAATTATATAATATTTAACAAGACACCAGTGAAAAGTTGCTGTGTCTATTATTTCTCATGGGTCAGGTCACCTACCTTTATGTAGCCCCATTGTTATAGAACGTGATGTTCGCACTGTAGTCTCGGCACTTCAACATCTTTATTATTTTTTGTAAAAACCGTTTATTAGATATTGAGCTCATCTTAATATTATTTCTCAGTTTACTTTCTTAAGTAAATATTGTAGAATTATTATAAGATTCTTTAAAGTTATTTAAAATAAAAAAAATAATAATAATAGTACGATATATTTGAAATGATAATAAATCTAGATATATAGACTCTATTGTACTCAATTTCAAAATTTGAAAAAAAAAAATTGATTTTACTCAAAAATGTACTACAAACATAAATATTAAATCTGTTCGAGTTATAAGTATTTGAGGGTCTATTATATGCGTTTATATTTAATATTTCCATTTTAAAGGTGAATATCGTTCTTGAGACGTGAACAAAACAAAAAAAAAGCTCGGCATCCATTGTCTTCCAATAAAAGGGTCGGACTAGTATAAAACTCTATAGAATCCTATATGTATCCCATTGTATACTGTTGCTGATTTGTGCTAGCCCACGAGGCACAAGTATAAATGATATGCTAAAGAGGCAGCCGATACCGTTTTATATGGAAAATATAAGTCTGTATTCAAATTTATGGATTTACTTTTTGCTTTTCGCTGCTATTGGAGAGACGTGGACTGTCTTTGTTCCTTTTTAACGATTCAAAATGCTAGGTTTTATTATTATGGTAGAGACAAAATAGACTTTTATACATTACAGAATATTCTTCTAAATACAATAATATAGTATTTTTTTTTCTAATAATAATAATTAATAATTAAAAATCTATATATTAGTGTTTAAAAATATCGTTTCAAAGATTTAAAGATGTATGTATATTGTAATAGATATCGTGCATAAGGCGTATTGACTATCAACCTAGACGAGCTATGTCTGCTTCAAACGTTGAAGAGAAAAGCGTGCAAGCGGAAATGAATCTTGTTATTTGAGATAAAGAGTCCAATCCGGAGAGCAGGACGGAGAACGACAACATGCTTAAAGAGAGAGAGAGTTCGGAGGGGTCGCCTGCTACCCCAGACGAGTGCGCTGGCTGCGGGGGCAGGATACAAGACAGGTAATGCTAATAATATAAAATGTAATAAATTTATTATCCTTTGTCAACAATTTGTAACCTTATTATTAAGATGTAAACAGAAAATATGAAACTTTCTTTGTATAAAATTATTTGATTTTAAAATACATAAATGTGATAAAGCTGTCTTCTTCTGTAACTAATATATAATATTTGATCCTTAACATAATACAGGTACTACTTGCTGGCCGTAGACCGTCAATGGCATGGTTCCTGCCTCCGCTGCTGTGAATGCCGATTGCCACTGGACAGCGAGCTCACATGTTTCTCTAGGGACGGAAACATCTACTGTAAGGAAGACTACTACAGGTACTACCATATTTATCCAGTAAATGAATAAATATAAACAATGCCAAATTCCTTATCCAAAAACAATTTAATTTCTAGGTTTAACTCGTAATATTATTCACGTAACAAAAATGGCGGGCGCCACCGTAAAATATTCCAGCATGATTTCAAATTTGGAATACTCCCCTGATTGGCTGCATATTAGAATGTTACGAAATTTAAATGCTTGCGCTTTTGTTGTTGCGAAGGTAAATGTTTTTGCGAATTCCAAATTGAGCGGCTGTGCGTTGTGTTTTAATTTCAGATGTAACAAAGGAATCTTTTGTTTGGAATATATAAACACAAATATATATATATAAATATATATATATATATATATATATATATATATATATATATATATTTGTGTTTTTTTTAGTTTGAATTATTATTGTTGAATGATATTTTAATGTTATTAAATTATGAGCTGAATCAAAGATCTGGGGCTAAGTGTAAAAAATTATATCCAACGCTAACTAGGCGGTAGTATAAAAAGAATATTTTTTTTTGTAAGTAATTGTTTATATCTATATAACTTTTTTTGGCGCAAATTTAAGGATCACAATAAACTTTAAATTGAGGTAAAGAAAAAAAATATATAATATACATAGTAGATAAGTATATAATATAGATAATAGATAGATATATAATGTAGATATGTGTAGATAGATACATTAAAAGGTAGATATAAAATACAAATATGCAAATTCCTATTTCGACATGATTTTGTCATAAGATTCAGGTTACATTTTAAATGAAAATACAGTAAAAGCCTGTAATTACCCATTTCCCTTAAAGTAGGTCCACCGTAAACCAAACAAAGTTCTCTTCGATGACGCTGATCCCATAAGGCGTTAATCCCTTAAGGAGATGCGTTTGCGACTTCATAAAAACCCTTGGCACCTGTAAAAAGGTGATCTAGCCAAGGTCAGATCTCTTCTAGCTCGGCCTGCCACAAATCAGTATAAGTGTACAGGCCAACAGTGCCAAAAACATACTACACATTCGAACAAATATAAAAAATACTGTCAAAGATTTGGAAAATTATAATCATTATATGACTAAAACTTATTATTTTTTATTGAGGCCAGTCCTGGCACAGAGGCACAAAGTGTCACTGTAAAATCGATTGCTTGTGCGTTCGATCCCTGCTTGAGGATATGATATATTTATTTACATTTATATTTTCATTTCTTCGCTCTGGTGTCGAGGCAAAGCGCGGCGTTGAGTCCCTCCACTCAACACGCAACGCCCCTGAACTCGGTAGAAATTGGAGAACGGAGTGTCTTAGCAGCCTCAGTTGCCTCTACCTACCTTGCTGTGTGCAGGATACAGCGGGAAGCTAATTTTTAATTAAATCACTACATCGTAAAAAAAAAATTTTAAAATGTATATGTATCTTTTAGCTTTAACTTGTGATGACACCCGTTTGTTCAAATAGTAATACTTTAGAATTGATAAACTATGTAACATTGTAAGGTAAGTTCGACCAATCAAAAGTGGGGTTCGTGGAAACTATTAACGAGAATCCTATATTCTTCATCGGTAAATGGACTATCTAGAACAAATAGATTTTGGTCGATCGAAACCAGTAACTTCTGAAATTAATACGCTTTATAATATTAATATAGATGATAAAAGTACCACGAGCGATGCGGAGCAGCCCCCTTCTCCTGTATTCTAAATGGCTGTCATATTCTTCAAAAATATCCATGTTTTTGTTATGATATGCTATGATTGAATGATAAATACCGTATAATTTTAAAGCAGTTTCGTAAATATTTATATAAATATATTTATATAAATTCTTAGGAAATGGAAATATGCTGTCGTGGATATTTTTTTAGAACTTTTAAAGGGCAATAGTTTCGTGATACATGCTGTTATGCAAAATACGTATGAAAGTTACCGAGTTCTCCTGTTTTTTTTTGACATTTTTTATTTTTTCTCAACTCCTATAGATCTTAATGTGCCTAGCCTTCCTTGATAAATAAGCAATCTATTTAAAAAAAAATCAAATCGATCTTGAGATTATCGCATTTAACCAAACAAACTCTTCCCACTTTATAATATTAGTACAGAAGTGTAGATAGTACAGATATCCCATTCCTTAACCAAATTTTTTTTTCCAGAAAGTAGAGCCATGTAAAATTCAAGTCTTCTGATCTAGCAAAAAAATGCGATTTGTTTATATGTTGATAAAAACTATTTGAACTTTAAATTAAACAATGGTGTAATTATTCAATATTAATTCAACAATATTTAAAACTAATAAACTTGTTTTTTACTATTCAACATTTCACGCATTCGGACTTTCTGTTTACATAAAATGCTGTTATCATAAGGATAACAATAATTCAGCTTCACGCTGTATCCCGCACACAGCAGGGTAGGCAGAGGGAACCTAGTGTAAAGACACTCCGTTCCCCACTTTCTGCCGAATTCTGGAGGTATTGCGTGTTGAGTGGCAGAGCTCAACGCCGCGCTTAACCTCGACACCAGAGCGAAGAAATGGAAATATAAATTTAAGTAAATATTTCATCTCCTCGAGTGGGGATCGAACCCACATCCAGTCGGTTTTACAGTCACACCTCGTGCCGCTGCGCCACGACTGGCCTCTAATGATTTTAATTTTTTAAAAATGACATTAATTAGATAACAATCGAGCTAAATTGTCTAGAACATTGGCTAATGACGGAAAAAAGGGACACTAAATGTTTCAGTGCTCAATGGGCATAGCGGCAGTTGTCAGGTGTCAACTGCTGCAATTAAGGGGGCGTCGTTTTCACGTCACTCAAAGGCAACACTCGCTCGGTTCACACACCTGTTCCACTCACTAAATACATTATGCATCTGTCCGATTTAACACGCGTTTGAACTAAGGCGAAGCGATATAACAGTATGTTTTATAAGATATGTAGGTATTTAAAATTAATTCTAAGTTTATTAGATACTAGAGACTCCAACGCTGTTTCGCTCGTTTAAACTTATTTTTATATTATAGCCAAAGAATACGTTTTTTAAGTATCCTACGTCCTTCCTAATAGCCTGTAAGGATATATCTACAAAGTTTCATTATAATTGGTTAAGTAGTTTTTGCGTGAATGTGTAACAAACAAACTTACACTATACTATAATCCACATTTATAATATTGTTATGGATAATATTTCTCGTGCTTTTAATTATTAATAAGTGATAATAATCATATTTTTTCTCACATTACCCCATTTGAAACGCGGCTTACTTCTCGATTATATGAGACCAGTTGTGCGACAGGTTGTGGGTTCGATTCCCAGTCGATGAAATGAAATATTTAATATTTTCATTTACTTCGCTCTGATGTCGAGGCAAAGAGCGTCGTTAAATTTCGTCACTCAAAACTCAATGCCCGCAGCACTCGGCGGAAAACGAGAAACGGAGTGTCTCAACACTAGGTTCCCTAAAACCTACCCTGCTGTAAATACAGCGTGACGCTAAAAAAAACTTCTTGACTATGACGATAGTAAAAATTGAAATAAAATTACAGGTATGTTTTCGTTATTATCGAAGGCCCCTTATTAAAATTGACACTAGAGTCAACTTGACATGATTTGACAAACATCCCTCCCTTTGTGGCGTGTTGTGGCCCTTCCGAGTTGAGCATATGGTATAATTATTTTACTTTCAAATAATATATGAATCATGACTCCAACCAGAAAATATTATAATAAGGATGTTATCGCAAATATAGAATCATGTTACAGAAGTGATATCCCTACTTTCTAATAGATTGTATTTTATTACTTCTTTTTTACATTTAATATTAAAAAAATATAAGAGATGTAATAATGTATATTTTGAAATTAAGGTAAAATTTTGTTAATTTAAAACTACATTTTCAAGACATACTCATAAAAAAATATCTTTTCAAAAAAATACTCGGATGAGACTTTTTTTTATATTAAATCTCGCTATTTACAATATTAATAAAACTATAAGCCACATACATATTCGTAAAACACAAACGTAACCTAAAACTCTCCAAACAAATATAGAATTTGTTCCAGATTATTCTGCGTGAAGCGGTGTGCGAGATGCGGAAACGGCATCACGGCGAACGAGCTGGTGATGCGAGCTAGAGATATGGTCTTCCACCTGACCTGCTTCACCTGCGTGGCTTGTGGCACGTTGCTCTCTAAAGGCGACGTGTTCGGCATGAGGAACGGCCTCGTTTACTGCCGCCCCCACTACGACAGCGCTTGTATGGACGACTACTGCGATGAGGATATGAATACGGTTTTCAGGTTGGATGCTTGATTCGAATATTAATATTTCTATGAAATAAAATAAATAAAGTGATTTATTTTGGCGTCTGTCGTGGCGCAGGGGTACAAGTGGGTGACTGTAAACGTGACTGGATGTGGGTTCGATGATCACTCGGAAAAATGATCTTATAGTTATTTAAATGTAATATCCATTTCTTTGCTCTGGTGTTGAAGCAAAGCGGAGCGTTGTGTTCCACAATACTGACACAACTGAACACGCAAAGCCTCCAGAATTTGGCGGAAAATGAGAAACGGAGTGTCTTAACACTAGTTCCCTCTGCCTATCCTGTTGTTTGGAAAGAAACACACTTGACATTAATTTTCAATAGGTAAAATAATAAAGAATAAGTATTTCAATATTAACAAATAATAAAGTAAAATTTTATATTCCTACAATATAGAGAACGGACTTATATTCTAAATTTCAAAATTTTCAGCAATTAAAACATAGTAGCTTAATACGTTTGCAAATTAACATTTGCCGATCGAGGTTATCAGCTTAATCATACGAATAATCAAATTAATAGATTACTATAGGAACGTATGAAATTAAATTCAACGTAGGCGTATGAGGATTTTTCTCCAGCTTTATGCTGAATCCCGCATATAGCAGAGCAGGCGGAGGGATGTAGTGTTAAGGCATTCCGTTCCCATTTTCCGACGAATTTTTTAGGCATGCAGGCATTTTTTTTAGCATGCAATATGCTGAGTGGCGGAGTTGCTACCAAAATTAAAATATTAATATTGTTAGAGTATTCGTGTAAAAGAAGGTAGATTTAGGTGGAAAATAACTATAAAAGCAGTGGGATTAAGTCAATCGGGGGCACTTCCTTGTAAGTGACGGCCCCTATTGGAAGGAAACTAGTGTGAAGTATTGTTAGTAGGTAATACATATCAGGTAAAATTTACATTTGAAAATGTATTGTTCGAACGTCAGACTATAGGTACTACGTACTGTTATTTCAGTGAACGTTCAGCGACGTGTCGGCGTGTCGTACACGAGTTATGATCGGTCGCTCCATTTGAGTCTGCATTGTGTAGTAAAAGCTTACTAGTAAATATTTTCTCTATAGTACCATATTAGATAAATCAATAAATAGTTTTACATTGTTTGATTTATCTAATATGCCATGACACTATAGGCCATGTTTAGCAGAAAAAATCACTTTAACATCCATTACTGGAGGAGGAGGAGGGTACTTGGTGCCGGTGGTGCCATGGCAAAAATTATTTTAATTGATAACTGCCAACTAAATACACTTAGAGCTAATAAAGTTATAAAAAAAAACGCAAGACATCGACAGACATCGAATTTACGATTTTTATATCTTGTAAGGTTTAATCAACAAATGCCAAATGCTATGAAAACGTGAAAATGTGTGTTTGTTTTACAATTTTTCTTTTTATATAAAATTGAAGTTTTATGTATGCAACATTTTCCTAAAATCACTCCATATATTTCAAATAAAGAAATATATATATATATATATATATATATATATATATATATATATATATATATATATATATATATATATATATATATATATATATATATATATATATATATATATATATATTAGTAAAAACCACTTTAAAAATCCTTACGTAGTTTAAAAGATACACTTTGTTTTATATTGCTTTCTCGTACAGATGCCAAGAAATGAATAATGAAGGCGATTCGCCTAATCAATACTTCACTGGAGGTCCCAGTCAGAAGGGTCGACCGAGGAAGAGGAAACTGCCCCAAGGTTCCCCTGAAGACATGCAGGTTCAAACAATGAGGATGGCTAGCACTGCTTTAGGTAAGCAAATGGACAGATTAAATAATTAACGATCGCAATGCCGCTCTGTGCGATTTTATATTTATTGGCGAATTTTATTTAAAGTTAAGCTTTTCAGAGTAATGAAAAATTATCAGTTTTTTAATTACGTTTATTATTTGATTCAGAAATAAGCTCACAAAAAACCACCATTTTTCTTTATTCACATCGCTTCGTTGCCAAGGAATGCCTTTATTTCCACTTCCCTTTGAGTTTGTTTCCTGTGATCTGTCGCACGTACATACTTACACGTACAACTTTTTGTAGCGTTTTTAGATAGTCTTCGAATTATATTCTGCAACGTGGCCCAATAACGTCGGAGGGCCCTCAGACAGCAAAACATAAGGCACAAATTTGATCGAACATCCATATCGCTTAAAATTTCGCAAAAACCTCAGAAGGGAAAGCACGAGGACGAGTCCCCCGCGCTGGCGTCCCAGATGTCAATTCATCCCGAGTCGGTCGTAATCACAACTAATGAATAGACGACGCGCTCTTGAAACTGTTTTTGTCTCACTTTCGCGTACGGTGGCTTCGTAAGGCTGAGTGGGAAAAACGTGGTTGAATACGTTGGACCCCTCGTCGAGGTCGCTCGTCTGAATTATTCTTTATGGCGTCGAAACGCGAGGCACTCATTGAGGTGAATTCAGGTTGTGTGACTCCTCGACCCGATTAATCATGAAGCTGGTCTGAATGGACTGTGGAACGACACTTCGTTATATTTCTCACCCTCCACGCAAAGTCGGGATATATCGATAGTGTTTATGTCTAGATAGAAGAGGCGAAGTTTGTTCGCAATAAACGACGTACTTCGCTGAACTCGGCAAGTTAAACTTCCATACGCAAGAAATAATATTTACGTTTTCTTCTTATATGTATGTATAATAAAATATTTGCATTCAAAAGTTTACTGGAGTTGTGCTCTCCAGCTTTTATCAGTGGTTGCTTTTGTTGGAAACTTTATATACAGATTTTACAATGTGTAAAATTTTAATATGAATTTTTTACATAAAATATGGCATATAATAATGTATTGAAAAAAATATGATATATTTAATTTCTTTTTCTAGTGTAGTATTTTCTATAATATTATTGACTTCATCGATTAGTTTTCCACCAAACAATGGGATGTGCTGCTCTGTTGGCCAACAGTACCACTAGAGACCAAGCGCGTGACATCGATAATAGCAACTAAGGACTCTTGAAACTGTTACGTGCCTTATCGATAATTGAAATATTGAACATTGAAAAGTCACTCACTCGAACTTCACATGAACCGATCGTGATTTTAGATCTTCCGAAATCAGATTGCAAAGTGTAAGAAGTGTAATTTTTTAATTGTAATGGTATTTTAAATTATATTATATTATAGAAGCTATTCGTGGTGCAAAGAGACGAGCATAAGAGACTGCAAATGTGACATGTTGTGGGTTCGATCTCTGTCGAGGAAATTAAATATTTAATATCTTCTTAAGCAAGTCGATCTGGTGAGTTTCCAAGATATAGCGGATATCCAAATTGAAATGTGAAAGTGAGTTATTTTTTAATTAATAAACATCATTAAACAAAAAAAGAAAAAAAACTGAAGCGGTCAGCACGTGGAGTGACATTCTGTTGCTTATCTTATACCCAATCACGAACAAAACTAAGCATGCGTTTTAAACATAATTAATGGAATTTCTATTTTAATTGTCGGTAATAGAGTTTATTTTCAAATAAACTTAATATAGTTGTTGTAGTTATCGAGTTTTGTGGCGGGCGGCACCTTAGTAATGTCAATGTTTTATAGATATTAGAAAACATAAATAAACCATAAATGTGTCAGTCCGAAACACTTTTATTTAGATTCTGTTCCATGCCAAATAGGAATAGGAAAAGTGGTAACAGTATATATAATACTTCATATTTTCCAAGTTATCTATATTTATATAGTGTATATAGCTATTATTATCATATAAAAGCTAAAACAATATAAATAAACAATATGTTTATTAATAACTAACGAGTGTTCACAAAAAATATTTATTTAAAATAAAATTCATATAAAAAATCGCTCTGTCCATTTTTAGGTTTGAAATTTCGAACAGTTGTCTGTTATTGTTGCTACGGAAAGCTTTCAAATATTAAAATTAGTTTAAAAAATTTGATACACTCCAAACTGTAAGATAATTATCAAATTTATTAAGTCCATTAAATAAATATGAATCTTCTATAACATGATAAAAAAGAATAACTTTACATATTACATTAGGCACGACACATTAATCTTAGTAATACCATCACACACGAGAATAATTAAAAATTAATGATCAGGTTAAAAGCCACCAAAACAATAGTTCTAATAAAAATTTGAATAGTAAACAAGGGCAACGTTTAAAATGGGCTGCCCTCAAAAACTGTTTTTATATATGCCACAGTCCAGTCACCTGTCGTAGGGAAAAAAACTGCTTAGCGTCCCGGAACTTATAAGTATCTTGTTCGACGATTTATAGTATCATTTAACCTTAATCGAGGTGTATGAGCAAGGAAGTTCTATTTAAATCTCAATCTAAACTTTTTAATTTACTTTATTTTTTTTCACGTTTTGTCACGTTACAGTTCGCGAGGCTTAAGCTGAGTTTTGTATTTGTGTGCGTTAAATGTAGCGTCAGAAAAAAAGATTTTCAAATTATTTTTTTAAACTGATCATTGCATCTTTATAATTTTATCTGATGTGATATTTGTGTTCATTATGAATCAATCATCAAGAACAGTGTTGTGTGTGTGATTTTTGCTTTTCTTCTTTATTGGTTGGTCACAAAAATAAAATATTAAGAATTAAACATACAAGCACATGTCACATAATATGTGCTTATATGTGTAATATGTGCTTTCGGTACATGAGCTGTGGAGGCAAAAAAAGCTGTTTAAATCGGTTAAATCCAAGCAATGGATACGTTTCACTTGACTATTGACGTCACACAAGCATAATATTGGTGTTTACAGTGGTACAATTTAGTATAAGTGCTTATATATTGTGGCTATATATGAACATTCACACAAATGCAAAGCTCTCTCTCTTTTACGACATGAAGCGTACTGATTAAGAATACTAATCATTTTTTTATATTATTGAGATATATTGTCTAAATGATGATATTAATGATATACTCCATATCTATGAACTATGATATGCTTTCAAAGATCTAATGAGAAAAGTTGAATAGCCAAAGATGTGGAACCTCTAGTAAACAATCCTATCCAATAACCTAGTTATGAAATTGTACGATATTCGTAGACAATAACAACGAACTAAAATATAAAATTTAAAACAAGATTTTTCGTAAGTTGAAATATATATATTTGTCGTATCGTTATGAAATCTGAAAAATTTATGAAATTTGAAAAATTGACTAGTTGTTTAACTTCACGTTTCTTAAAGAGAGAGAACCTAGTGTCAGTAACAACAGAGTGTCATAATATTGTAGATAATGTGCTATCAAAATATTATCTTCTATATATATAAAAGGACTTGTGCTGACTGACTGAGGTAAGACGCACGCAGAGCCGTAACCGCTGATGGTAGAAACGTGAAATTTGGGCAGATGTTTATTTTCATATTCTGGACATCCACTA
>DWMY01000104.1:0-49714 GCA_018249775.1 Heliconius hecalesia formosus
GCTGTGTGAATTGTGGGATAGCCAATGGACACTGCAATACCCTAGTCCGACGACCTTTAGACGATGAAAACCACCACAACCTGGTTACTTAGAGGTGTGATATAATCCCGACATATAAGCAGGAAAACATATTTCTGTTACATTTCAGTTGACAGCTCTCGTAGAGGAAGGGAAGCTATTGCTATGAAATACTGCAATTGTATTGTACGAATACGAATGGTAGGCTGCTGTGCTCATGTTATGAGTATTATATGGTACCTTAGTTGGGCTAGGTACCAAAATAATTTAGTTCCACCTGCACACTTCTTAGATGACATTTTAATAATAATAGAAGATGCATAAAATATTCATTAAAATGTGTTTTATTTATAAATAATAAACATTAATGCTTAAACAACTCAGTATTCACATATTTTAAAGAAATTGATATTCAAGAAATTGTGCTGGGAACTTAACCTCACTTTTATCAAATCTCTTAATAACTCAGCTCTCAGATTGCCAAAATTTATATAGATTTCAGGGAGGGAATGATGTACCTAAATCTATTAAATCATACCATTTTCATATCTTTACATTCAGGGCCCAAAAATGTATGTATATGTAAATGTAAATGTAGGTATAGTTTCAGTCTCCTTTAGTAACCATATATGTGTAATCGTATTTGAATTGTAGTTGACTTTGGAAGTAATAAAACAATTCGCTCAATGAATTAATATTACCAAATAGTTAAAATTAATTCATTGTCCTATTTGCTTACAATAGCTATAGAATTTTAAATATCAATGATTTGATAACGATTAATTAATTATTATATATTAATAAGTAATTGAAACTAGAAGATTGAACTAAACCAAGTTTCATTATTTAATAATTATAATACTTTTGAATTTTATTAATAATTTATTGTTCAACAAATCAATAGAAAACATATTGTACCAGTACGCCGCACCGTAGGTACGCTGTACGATACGTTAGGCGCATTTACAAAAAAAGTATACAAAATTAAACATTTTTATTTCAATAAAATTTTGGCAAATAATTATAAATCTATCTACATAAAACACAAACAATTCGTAGACATGAACTTTTGGCCTTCCAAGTTCCATACGCGAGTCATTTTGTTTTTAAATCTATTCATATCAAAGATTTTGATTTTGACCGTAACTATAAGTAACAGCATTGTGTCATATAAGTAATAATTAGAATTACTGAAATTCAAAAAGTCAAAAATAATAGGGTAATAAGTAGTACAATTAAACTACCATTTATATATAGCTGGTGTTTATATTTATAATAATAACATTGATTATTAAATATAAACATCAGCTACAAGCTTTTATATGTATAGAAAATCAGAGAACATAGAGTGAAAACACTCCGTTTTCAAAATTATAGTAAAATTTCAAAGCAATAATCTTTTTACCACCTACATTTGTACTATCTACGTACCTATGTAGAAACGTTGATAAATAGTTATAGATAACCACCTAATACTGCATATGGTATTCAATAATAAATTAACATATTTTATGGGATCTGGATGTAACCACAAAGAAAAATTGTTAAAAAATGTTGTAATTTAAAAAAATGCAATTACATATTTTAAGTACAAGTGATATAAGAAAAAAATATAATTAAGTGTAAAGTCACAAAACTCGGCAAAAGAAACAAAATAGTATCAATCATCGCTTTCATAATATTATATATAGATATCATTATAATATATAAAGAATTTAAAAGGTGGACGCTTACCACGTTATAAAAAAAATAAGCTAAATATTTTCTTCAAACTACTACTTAAACTACAAACTACAATAAATTCATTTTGATTATTATGATATACATAAATTGATATAAATATAAACATATTTCTAGGCAACCTACACTTGCCACATTGAAAATAAAAGAAATATGTACATATATACTGTATCATATAATTTATGCATTAGGTTAAATTTAACTATTTTCTACTGAACAATAAATTTACACAGATGCGACTCTTTACACTAATATATTTGAAAATGTTATTGTTTCAAATAAATCGTAAATCGTAATGTTTAAGGTAATCAACGTTGTTATAATATAAATACAATTACAAAAGTAAATAGATAATTGTAATTTAAAAAAACATTCAACAACTTTACGCTGTATACAGCAGGGTAGGCAGAGGGAACCTAGTGTTAAGACACTCTGTTCCCAATTTTCCGCCGAATTCTGGGGACATTGCGTGTTTAGTGGCGGAAATCAACGCCGCGCTTTGCGAACACCAATATAATAGTAATGATGAAGAAAATATTTGAAATTCGCAAAGCATTAATTTTGGAAATAGACAAAGATAAATTTTAGTAACACATACTGAAATTCTATTTATAATAATGTACACTTAAAGTTTTGCTTAAAAATATAAGCATATTAATAGATATCTTATTTATCTAAATGATTCAACAAAATATACATTATCGTAAACATAACATGATACTAAGCTAAAATACAGTATGATAAAAAATGGCAAAGTTCATATAGCGAACTAATGATATATTATTACAGTCATTGTAATATTTTTAGGATGGTTTGATGCTCTATAATCAATTCAATTATAATAAAAATAATAATAATCAGCTTCACGCTGTATCCCGCACACCGCAGGTTAGGCAGAGGGAACCTAGTGATAAGACACTCCGTTCCCCACTTTCTGCCGAATTCTGAAGGCATTGCGAGTTGAGTGGCAGAACTCAACGCCGCGCTTAGCCTCGACACCAGAACGAAGAATGGAAATATAAATTTAAGTAAATATTTCATCTCCTCGAGTGGGGATCAAACCCACAACCAGTCGGTTTTACAGTCACACTTCGTGAAACTGCGCCACGACACGACAATACAATTATAGAAAATCCAAAAAAAGCCAAGTCAATTATGAAAAAGTAAGAAAATATGTTTACTAGACAACAAAATCATATTGTACCTTAACAGATTTTTTATAGTTGACTAGTTGGTCAGAAGCGGGATCTCTCGAAGCCATTTTTCCACTATTTAAAAATTGTGTTCCCGGTAGACGGAGCGACACACTGGACGCGTACCGTGATCACAAATACTTGAAAACAGCTTGATCGATCATTTATATAGGTTTGGTTGCGATAAAGAAATATTTAACATGTTTCATACTTTACTGCATTGATTGTGCTATTATTGATTGACCTATCCGAAAGATATTATTTTGATAAAACGTAATATATACATAGATAACCGAAAATTTATAAAAAACAAAATTCGGACCTTATAGATTAAGATAAACAATATTAAATAATTAAGAATATATCTGGCCTTTTTTGTTGCTGTTTGAAATATTATAATAATTTTATATAAATTCTTCATTCATGTCACAAAATACATTAATTATACACCTTGATGAATTAAGATATAAACACTTTTTTCTACTTTCCATATACCTTGTGGTAATATGTACAAGTATAAATCTAGTCAAGTGCGAGTCGCATTCGCCTACCGAGGGTTTCGAACGAATTTTAGTATGGTAGGCCAACAAGAAGTACCACTTATAAAAGTTGACAAGCTTAAGTTTGCCGGCGTATGTACAGATTTTGTATGAAATTAACTACAAATATTAAATTATAATTATGTTTTTCTATGAAACGCTTATACATTTTCTCTTTTCGGACTTTTTCCTTTATGTGTATTGTAAATTTTAACTTCATGCCAAATTTGTTAACTGTAGGTCACGGGAAGTATACATTTTGATTACGCTGCAAATTTCATACAAATAGCAGTAGAAACGATGCGTAAATAGTAAATACTAGTATTTTTAAATTGCATTAGAAGTTTGATTTTTCGGTGCTCTAATGGACTGCAGACCTGAATATTTGTTAGCGATTCCAGCTTGATACATCTACGCAATCTTGAGATAAATTGTCTAGACAGATGGAAAACAACGTGATCCTACAAGGGTACTCCATTTTTCCATTTGACATACGGAACTCTAAAAAATAATCTATAGGTATGTAACTGGTATAATAATCATCTTACCATATAAATCTGTAAACATAGATAACAAAAGTAATGGTTGCACTTACAATATGTCTTTGTAAAGATCATTTAAAAGAAAGAGCGAAAAAAACAAGTGTATTTAATAAACTACTGTCAATTTTTATCGGTTCCAGGATGACGACGATATCAAAGAGATTATTAAAAAAAAAATAAGAACGTGCATTCCATTAAAAATTACATAAGTACTTATATATTTCAATGTTACAAATAAGATAACCAAAAAAAATATATAAATAACAGTATTGAACATTGTTATCACAAATTCGGTTTTAAGTGTATTTGAATAATGATATATCACATTAATCTTTACAGATTACCTAGTAACTTAGATTATATTTGTCGATAAAGAGAAAGACCATTAGGGGCCTAATTACTAAAGGCGCTTATTTATTTAATGAAATATAGACAGTATTCTATTTGTTTAATAAGTTTCAAATGTCTAATAATATTTTAATCATTTACAGAGAAACACAATAATAAAAAAAACATAAATAAAAGAAGTTTCTCCTGTCCAGGCCAGTCGTGGCGCACGGGCACGACCATGCCTTGCATGCATGTAAACGCGACAAGTTGTGGGTTCGATTACAATTCGAGAAAATGAAATATTTTATATTTTCATTTCCTCGCTCTGTTGTCGAGGCACAGCACGGACTTGAACTGTGCCACTCAACACGCAATGCCTTCAGAACTCGGCGGAAAATGTGGAACGGAGTGTCTTGGCACTAGGTTCACTCTGTTTACCCTGCTGAAAATAGAATATTTATTGTAATATTAAATGTATATTTCTAATTCTTCGTTCTGGTGTCGCGGCAAAGCGCGGCGTTGAGTTCTGCCACTCGACACGCCATACCTCCAGAATTCGGCGGAAAGCGGGCAATGGAATGTCTTAACACAAGATTCTCTCTGTCTATCCTGCTGGGTGCGGTAAAGTGCGTGAAGCTGTATAATAGGTCCACTAACTTTTAAATATTCTAGCGAATAGCGATCAATGATCATACTCTAATCTACTTACATTACACCGCACTTATAGTGACGATCAAATATGTTTTTTTACTCTCTATATATTATAAAACAGCAAAAATATTTTGTCTGTACATTTAATAATTTTGACTGAAATTAATAAATAGAAGGATACTTGCGACACGACAAAAATATATTTTTTTTAATTTCTTGTCTGTCAGGCAGACAGACAGTCTGTTCTTATGTATGTTAACGCTAATCTCCGAAAGTACTTAACCGATTTACTTAAATTTCTCACCAATTGGTTTGTTTTAACTCAGCATAACATTTAACATTTGTTTTATCAAAATCGGTTCATTAAAAAAACAGTTATCATCATTTGTATGAATTCAAGGCATTTGTTTGTCTGCGAAAGTTATATAGCAATCTATACCTATACTTATATGAATAATTGTTTGTAATAAATATGTATTTTTAACTGTACAGTATGTATTTAGTAAAACGTCGTTTTCGATTAGTATAATTATATATTAAGTGAAATTTAACATAAAAGCGGCATTTTTAAACTGTCCGAACAGTTATTACAGTTTAACTTTAAGACCAATAGATGGCGCTGTGCATCAAGCATCATATTCTGAATCGCGCTGGTAAGATTGAGTGATTCTTTAGCTCAGAGCTTAAGAATGGCATTCGAAACGTCTTGTTTAATAATTGTTGATAAAAATATCTATTTTTAAAGCACTAATGTTCATAGTATAAACAATTAAGTAAACAAAATTGAATTGTTGGTGAAGTTACCTTTATACCTTCATAAATCATAACAGTTAAGTTTAAGTCGTAATGAATTCAAGATAGAGATATATAACGACTTGATCTTCAAAGAAATATTAAGTAAATACATAGATTCTTCGGTTCGTCAGTTCGTTTGAAACAAATCTATATAAAAATGCCATCCTTTCTACGTGTACTCTGTATTTCTGTAATAACTACATATTTACCAATTGTACTGTTAGCTAATAATATATGTTACTTATTTAAAATCTATACAGGAGGTAATATGCAAGCATTACAGTTATTTTATAAAGAATATTATGAATCCTTACCCAAGTCAATAATTTACCATTTGAGGCTGTTTCTGAAAGAGTAGATTAAATTATTCACTGACATCAGCACATTTAACAGAATTTTAAAATTATTTTAAAATAAGACGTACATAACAGAGATAAAAAAATATATAATGTAATGTTACAAAAATATATAGGGTGGAAGTGTCAGCACCACTTTAAATGAAACACAGTTCAACAGTTTTAACTACTCTATAAATGTCTAATACAATTTTTAAAAAAAAGTTCCAAAAATGAAAAAGTGATTTTTTCAAATAAAATAAATAAAAAATAAAATAAAATTATTGTTGAAATATAAAACGCCATTTGTCAGGAACGACGCATGCACATATAAACCTATCAAAGGGAAATCGCCGCAAACGCCTCATTCCGAAATCGAGTCGTAGGTATTGGCGGCAAAGTTCAAAGTTGATTAACCTTTAGTATTATTTATGTAGTAGTATGTGTTCACGTTATTGGTATCTATGTGTAACTGCGTCACACGAAATACAGATATACATCGTGAAATGAAAAAAAAATCCTACGTCTAAACTGTTGAGGCATCTTGATTAATTTCTTTAGGTATGGGTTTAAAATATTTTACCCTATATGCTGTTCCTGTAAAAGGAGCGCTGACAATTCCACTCTGTATGTACACGTATAATAAATAATTAGCTTTATGTATCTATCAATGCTCAAAGTATGTATTATTATAAATATCAAGTATCGACATTGGTCGTATTTTTTAATTCAAAGCAATCAAAAATCCTTACAGAAATTACGATAGTGTAGTAAAAAAATAATTTAATTGTCAGTCAATGCTGTTTATTAAATCAATAATCATATATAGCGGGCGGGCTTCATGCTGGCAAAGCTGCGGGTGCGCCGCTAGTATATTAATATAAATAAGAGGTAAAATAATAATTATTTATTAACAAATGCTTAATAACATCGATTTCTTTTCTCTTACATCCATACATATGTGTGTTGGTCTGTAGAGCGGATGGCAATTTATAGTAACATAAATATACTGATTACATTTTATCACTTGGAGTTATTATTTACATTGCTTACTATTATAATAATAACTAATTAACGTAAATACATAACATAAATCTTTTTTGCCATTCTTTCATCACTCATTCGTTCGACGTGCCCAAACCAGCTGAGCACGTTCTTCTTCATTCTCACCGTGACATCCTCGCTAGTACCTGCCATTCTGTGTACCTCTTCATTGCGGATTCGATCAACTAAGCTGACTCCGCATATCCTATGAAGAGATCGCGTCTCTACAGCATTCATCTTTCTTTCATTCTTCTTCTGTTATACGCACATTTCGCTGCCGTATAACATTCTCGTTACCAAAATATATATACTGTAATGTACTTCAATTATATATAAATGTGCTAACATGTATCTCAATATATAATTGAACGGCCTCAACCTAGTTAAAGGCCAGAATTTTACTTAAACTAGCCCCGCACCTTACAGCAGGTTCCTAAACCAGTTCTCGGCGCAATGCTAACTAGTGCAAATTCATTTGTTACACATGTCGGCTTCAAGTAGCTAAAAATACAGCCATTTTAAAACATTTACAAAAACTGTTTAACATCAAACAAAAAGTGATTATTATTATGTGTAACTATAAGATGCGTATTAATATACCTATAAGTAGATACAAGGTTTATGATTACAAATTGTAGTATTTTTCAAAAATCTATAATATTATTGCTTGAATTGTTATAGTATATTATTTATCTTATAGTACTTGTCGAATAGCAGAGCAGGTAGAGGCAGGCTGGACACCTAGAGCTATGATAATTCCGTTCTTCACTTTCCGCCAAATTCTCGATCCCGCAATTTACTTAGTTATCAGTGCCAGGAATAGAAAATGTAAAATTTGTCTTTTTCCCTGAGTGGGAATCGAACCCATAATCGTCACGTTGGTGATGGCTTCAATATTTATAGGTTTTACTTAGTAAAACGAAGTATTGATATCAGAATAAGTAAAAACACATTTTTATAGTATTGATATACGCTAAACCTACCTATCTTAAATAAAGTTGCAATAAAACTACATTTCATATTTATGTTTATTTTTTTTATAGTTCTTAGTTTAACCTCGTATACACCCTCTGTCTTTTAAATACATATTACATTTTTTCTTATCATATAATAAATTTACACCTAGTAATTATATATATAATATAATAAAAAATATATATGTATATTTATTTATATTTTAGTGTTGTAGATATTATTCATAAGGTATTATTATTTTACGTATTTAGCACCTTAAATAAAAAAAATAAAAAGTTTTTTTTATATGTATCAATTCCCATGATAATATAACGCCGTAACCTATCCGTGTAAATAAATGGAATAAATTTTCTTATACGAGTAAACAAATACTCGTAAAAGAATACTTTACATTTGTGTTATATTTCATATAATATAATATTATTAATAACAAGGTACAACTGTAATTAAAAATAAACATTTAATTACGTTTATAGTTATTGGATCCTCCTTCTTCTTCTTGTAAAATATTCAGTCGTTCTTTATTTACAAGTTAGCATGGAATTTTTTATATGGTGCAAGCCCAGCAGCTACCTTGCTTCCTAAATCGGGATGAATTTGGGAGAAAATTTTTATTGCACGCTCTTGTATAAAACCAGCGGCATCTTTTAAATGACCAACAAAATTAGCAGCAACACGATCCTTTTCAGCATCGCTAAATACTTTTTTATACAGAAGGCCAGGTTGTGTATAATTATCTTCAGTTTGTCCACTGTCGTATCTGTCAACGTCCCCGCTAACATTGTATCTTGGCTGGAGGCGTTGAGCACGAGGGCATTCTCGTGGTCCAGAGAAGGAGTTTGGAAAATAATTGGGTGCACCCTCTTGGTTACATATGGCTTGTGGTCCATCGCGCTGATAATTAGAAACAGTAACACGATAGGGACAATTAACCGGTATCTGAAGATAGTTGGCGCCAAGGCGATGACGATGAGTATCACCATATGAAAATAGGCGACCTTGTAACATTTTATCAGGTGAAGGCTCAATACCAGGCACTAAGTTAGCTGGGTTAAAGGCAATCTGCTCCACTTCAGCAAAATAATTTTTAGGGTTCCTATCGAGCACAAGCCTGCCTACAGGAATAAGAGGATAATCGGAATGAGGCCAAACCTTCGTTAAATCAAATGGATTAAACTTACAATTTTCGGCTTGTGCCATTGTCATAACCTGGATGTAAAATGTCCAAGAGGGGCAGTCACCTTTTGAAATTGCATTATAAAGATCTCTAATCGCGTAGTCAGGATCAGACGATGAAAGCTCTGCAGCTCTATCAACAGACAAATTTTTAATGCCTTGATTAGTTTTATAATGAAATTTAACCCAATGGGCAACTCCTTGTGCATTAACTAACTTAAAAGTGTGGGATCCGTAACCATTCATAAATCTGTAACCGTCAGGGATTCCTCTGTCACCAAATAAATAAAGCACCTGATGCATTGATTCCGGTCTTAAAGTTAAGAAATCCCAAAACATATCAGCATCTTTTAAATGTGTTTCAGGGTTTCTTTTCTGAGTATGAATAAAACTTGGAAATAATGTGGGATCCCTAATGAAGAAAATTGGTGTATTGTTTCCTACAAGATCCCATATTCCATCTTCAGTGTAGAATTTGACAGCAAAACCACGAGGATCACGAACAGTATCAGCCGATCCACTTTCTCCACCTACTGTAGAGAATCTAACAGCAATGGGAGTTCTTTTACCAATCCCCTCGAATAATTTAGCTGCTGAATATTTAGTGATATCATGAGTCACTTCGAAAAATCCAAAAGCGCCGGCTCCCTTTGCGTGAACTACTCTTTCTGGAATACGCTCCCTATCAAAAGAAGACATTTCATCCAGAAACTGGGCATCTTGCAGAAGAGCAGGTCCATTTTTTCCAACTGTTTGAATTGCAGTCTTAACTCCCACTGGTGCACCAGATTTGGTCGTAATATAACCAATAGGATCCTGAAAATAAGTACATATATTTAGTAGTGCAGTAAGTAAAAATACAATGTATTTGTGACGCAATATAAAATAAAACGATTTTTTACACAAAGCAGCATAAAATAAATTCGCAGCACAGTCTTAATTAAGTAAATAATGTATGTACATATTTTAATATAAGTTTACACGTAAGTAAAAAAAATACGATTTGTACGTTTATTGTTACATTTCAATACACATATTATAATTTATATAAATATAAAATTTAATATTTAAATGTTGAACATAATAACTTAACTGTCGATAATAGGTAGTTATAATTATTGGTATCAGTAGGTATTATTATTGATAACCTAAAAATATACCTAAAGTATTTATTGTTTATAAGATTAAGCTAGTTTAAACATAACTTATTAAATAGATAAGAATGGCAGGTTTTATCATTTTAATGTTTAAAAATTGATTTTAAACATAATTGGCACCGTTGGTTTGTCAAATATTATAAATATAACACTGTAGGTATTTAATAGAAGTGTAAAATATGACAGTATAAAATATTATGAAATGTTGATAAACATAGCCTTTTATAACTTTTGTATTGTTAGTATGTATATCTTAAAATAACAACATATACAAACATTTCATTATTTGAAAATATTTCTTACCTTTGCAGACTTTTTGTAATTTACAAGTTGATCAGAAGCGGGCTCTCTTGAGGCCATTTTGTTTTAATTAGTCTCCGCTGTAAAAGAGCAACACACTACACACGATTTTATTCACAAATACTGCATGGACACTTGGCGGATCCTTTATATAGAATCGGTTGCGATAAACAAGTATCACGTTAACTGTTTGCGTATGAAGGATTCACTTATTATTATTAAATAAATAAAGTTGTAACATCGAAAACGTCATGAAACTACCTTGGCAGGTGATTAGAAATTAGGATACTGTTAACTAATATTCAAAATATTCACTTTGAATAGTAAAAATGTTCATAAAAACACAAGAACATTCTGGGAATGCGCGTCGCATGAGAGAAATTATGAAGATAAAGCGGTCAAAAAAGAAGAGGACAGACGTATATTGGCGTCTCAACTTTTAGATATGCTTGGTAAATGGTAAGGGTAATATTTAATTGCTATTGTTGTTTTCCGATAAAATGTTCTAGAACTTTTTTTCACACCGTATTGTAAAATTGTAATGTATTTTTTTATTTTTATAAATGTAAAGTATAGCGACTGCAACAAAACTACATCGGTGATTCTGTAAGAGTAAAATAAAATTTCTATTTATAGAAGTAAAAGAGAAACAGATATTAATTGTTTTGTATGAGCAAATTGGAGTGTAATGTTTGTATATAATTAATAACTTGCCATATGTTGGCTTATCAAACTACAGGGCAATGTTTAAAACTTGCTTTAAGATAAAAAATTTCTTTAAATTTTGTTTATCAAATATTTTGTTGACTTTACTGATATGATAGATAACAATAATATATCTTTATAGGTATCAACGCACTTGTTGTTTTACATCATCAAAATGTTATTATTAACTTTTCTAAACTATTTAAATAAGCTAAAAAAGCTAAAAAGAGAAAGGAGACTATTATAAAATTAGGAAGGAAAGATATTTTGCTATATTGTTCTTATTATCAGCATAGGGGTCTACTATTGTTTAATAAACAATAACTTTTAAAGCTAAGGAATTATTTTTACCATTCCATGTATTTAATGAAAATAAATTTGTATATTAAACTTTTTATTACTGTATTTTTTTTACTTTTTTATCGTCTTATTGAATTTACATTATCATACAAATTATTATAAAGTATTACTTTACACAGTATACTATGATTTTGTCGACCTGCAACTGTCTATATATTACGTAATAAAAATTAAGAAGGTCCGACCACATTTGTAGATCAGGTGACCGTACAATATTAATATATATATCTATCATCGAACTGGGAATATAACATCGTCTAAAATAATCCTATAAAATATATTATTTTCACTTACTTTTAATTGACTGCATAATTAAAAAAATATTCAATAATCATACCTAAAGTTCAGGTAAAAACTTAAAAAGCAAATAAAAACGAAAAACTCGTTTTGAGGTCACAAGCCTCTTAACTAGTTTATGAACGAATAACTTCGTGCTTCTGGAGAACATTTACTTATCTACGCTTATTAATAATATATATTTTTACTGATCCTTGACTACACTCTATATACTTTTGAAGAGAGGAGTATGATACAGCATTTTTAGCTTTTGATTGGTCCACCTCTAAAATGACATAGTGAGGAACAAAATTTATCTCTTCTATAATAAATTAAGTAAAATAATAATGCATATTAGGTATAGTAATTGATATGTTTTTTATCGAGAACACATTTCAAATCGTGTGAACAAACGTTTAGCCTAATATGATAGTCCTGTTCTAATGCATCATTGTAAGTATTTTTTCACCTGTGAACATTTTTACGTATGACAGAATATGTAACTGTGCATAATAAGAATATTCTGTAAAATACGATATAATTTAAATAAATTTTATTAAACACAATCTACATAAAACCGGGGAAAGCTACAAGTTATATATGTACCTACCTACTTATATATTAAAATATCATAATAACAATATCAACAATATATGTATGTGTCCTTTACAATGTAGTGGCAATTTTGGATTTTATAAAATAATCCGTTTTGCCTATAGAATGTCTGTGCCCTACTTTTATTTTATTAATGACTGACTAATGAATGAATGAAAGAAAAATGATTAATTGCTAGTCATTATGCATCATATCAGACTAATCTCTCTTCTCTCATTACACATATAGTTACAAACCTTCAAGATGCCGTATTGCTTATGTTAATTTTATTAATAAAATCTTTATGTTGTATTTATATACTTTTTCACAGATTGGTGACACATAATGAAAATCAATTATATATTTTGTCCAAGTTACCTACTTAGGTACGATACGATTTGCCGCCCATTAACCGAAACAGTGACACTTGAAGTTACGTTTAATTATTTCATTTTTTTTTAAATCATTTTCGCATGGATACCATTGTCAGAAATTACAAATTGCCAAATTAAAAAGGGACAACACGGAAAGCACTAGCTTTCAAATAAAAAAATAATCATCAAAATCGGTTCACCCAGTCAAAGCTCTGAGGTAACAAACATAAAAAAGATACAGTCGAATTGAATACCTCCTCCTTACGGAAGTCTGTTAAACAATAACAGCTTCAAATATTTAGGCTATATGTTTGACTCGATATAATAAGAATTACCAGTCACTTAAGAAAAAAAGTCACAAGACAGATAATAAATAATATTTCTTTATAAATAGTGATGTGTATTAAATTAAAACTATTATTCTCACAGAAACATTAATTAAAATCAATACCTAAGTTAAATAAATTTAAGGGTGTAATCAATACTTTGAAAATAAACGAATTTGACTGGTATTAAGCGCCACAGGAAACTTTCGGATCGTGTCCTATAATAAACTGAGTGAATGTTCAAAGCTCTCTCTCTCTCTTTCTCTCTCTCTGGGCCTATAATGAGTAGCATAAGCCTAAATGTAACACAGTACATATCTATTATCTATACACCAGTAGTAGTAGTAGTTTGTAGTACCTTGGCTCCATGATGCCAATAACCATTTCCAAATGTGTGATTATGAAACATTTTTTTAGGAGTAGATACTTAACTACTTACTCTGAAAACAAGCAGGAGATTTATAGAACTCAAACATAACAGACTAACAGACAAAAAAAAAGATTTTTTTAAAATGTGTTCAACATTGTTTTGCAGAAGTTGTAAGCGTAACTTTAATATTCACGAAAAATATATATTTTTCAGATATCATGTAACTTAAAATAAAATAGATGGTTACGTTATCGTGCCCATTGTGGTAACGTTAAACTAAAAAAACAAACATTAGTAAAATATTCAAATAAACATCGTGAACGGACATGCTACAATGTCAATTTTTCATTATTATACATACGTTAAAATTTATTGCGTCTCTGTAACTATGTACATAATGTAGAATCTCTTATATTATATGTAAAAATGATGTACCTATCATTTTTAACTGATGATTCAGAAAAAAAAAATTATGGCTTAACCCATGATTTTGATATATATAATTTATTTTTCGATTTTTACATTACAACATTTTTTTTTGTTTACAAATTCCTCCGTTTATATATAAAATTCGCAATTTAACACTTTAATTTCATCATTATTACATCAGATTTGCCATTTTTAGCCTCAAATTACTACTTACTAACTTCAAATTCGCATTTTTACACCTTAAATTGATCTAAGTAGTAATAGCTCCAAGCACATATCGAGATAGACCTGACCTACCTGACCTATCTCTCGGAAGGCTGTTCTCGACTATGCCGTAAAGGCTTTTAATATCACATGTCGTCGGAACAGCACCAGAAATACAGAAGATTCGCATACTCTACCAACACCAACACTGCTCTCCAGTTGCTACAACGCAACGGTCTCCTCTTCCACCTTAGCGATCATGCCCTTATCCTAGTACAAAATTCCGCACACCCAAATCGATTATTATAATAGTTTAGTCTGTACGTATATTAATTCTAAATTTAGATATATAAATTAATAGCGGACCAGCGCGGCTTCGCCCGCTTGATTTATGTGATTTTTAATAAAATAGATGTATGAAATTATTTTCAGCTCTTAATAGGATTAGTAAGAAAATATCAGCCTAAATAATCAAAACAAGCGGAAAAGAATAATAAGTAGACATAATAAGTAAGGGAAATATTTTTTATAAATAAATTTATAAAATAAACGACTTTTTATGAGATGAAAAACTAAATAAATAAATACAGGAAATACAATTGGAACTTACTTATAGCATTAAATAATAGTCTGATGGGAAAAAATATATTGAAAACATACATTCAAATACTTATGATGTCGTCATCTCTGTATGGAGATTTTTTACAAATTTCCGCTACCCAAAAATTATTGGTAGGAGTAATCATTTGGCAACAGAGAATGCTAATAACAATCGATAGTACCTATCTCACTTGTAAATATAATAATGACAAAATTAAAAATTAATTTTTAACAAAAAGAAAAACCGACTTCAAACAACGAACTAAAAAGTAAAAAATAATTTTACAGAACGTACTTTGATTTTGTTAAACAAAAATAATTAACAAAGATTTTATAATTTTAAAGTCGGTTTCAATTCCAATTCCAATAAAAAAACAATCACCAAAATCGGACAGTGGAATATTGAATTATTCGTCCATTTGCCGCGCACATACTTAATGCAAATTTAATATTTACGTGATTTTCTCATGGATATCATTATAAGATATGGATCAAATTAAAATGGGACCACACGAGAAGCACTAGCTTTCAAATAAAATCATCAAAATCGATTCACCCAGTAAAAAGTTCTGAGGTAACAAACATAAAAAAAATACAGTCGAATTGATAATCTCCTTTTCTTACAGAAGTCGGTTAATAAAAATATCATACTTATTTGAAAGTTAGTTTTCTTGTTACCTTGTGGTCTTGGCATAGTTCATCTCCTGAAAATATTTTACTGCCATCGGATCAGAATGTAATGTCTAAGTGTATTTTTTCGAGCAAATCGACGGAAATAGCGAAATAAGATTTTCCTACTTACATATATACTCGTATATTGATATATACAAATATAATAAAGGCGTGTTAAAATATTGCATGTATGTATGTAGAATATAACCTCGTTACAATTTTAGTATTATATTTTTTTAAAACAAATTACGTTAGTTCTAATTATTTTCTTGATCAGTGTATAAAATATGAAGATTTACATAAATTACATTAAAATAAGTAAAATAAATAAAATAGTAAAGAAAATCGTGGCACAGGGGCAAAAGCGGGACTGTAGACGCGACAGTTTGTGGATTTGATTGCCACTCGAGAAAATGAATTATAAAATATTTTAATTTCTTCCTTTTCCAAGTTTTCCGGCAGAGAGTTCCGCCACTCAACGCAATCAATGCCTCCAACCAAAATTCGGCGCAAAGTGAGGAGCGGAGTCTCTTAACACTATGCTCGCACTGCCTACCCTGCTACACGCAGAATACAGCGTGAAGCTGAAGAAGAAGAAAAATAAAATAGCTACATACAATGTTTCTCTAAATATTATATACCAAAGGTGTGTGCACTAAGCCATGCTATTATTACACATGACTCTGCGATATGGAAAATTCCAGCATCATAATTACACTATCAGATCTCTTGTGTTTTAACGATGAACAGTCATATTTAAGTGAATTTATAATTATATGTCGAGGATGTGCACTTATGATGGTCATTCCGCTCCTTTGAATGTTGTTCATAGAGTACATGTTAACAAAGAAATTCACAAAATATAAGTAAATAAAGTAACTAAATGCATTTAATCTATTTTTAAGTAAACATATTTTTAATTATTGGCTTATAAAAAAACGCTGTGCTGTGCCAAGCCTTGCTGAAGTGGGGTGACTTCAGTCAGTGCGGTAGCTGGAGAGTAATCGCACTACAATTTTTATCATCGAAGGTTCTCTGCAAAATATTACTGGACAGGTTATCAAAAGCAGTTGAACCACTGTTTAGGAGAGAACAGACGGGATGCAGACCGAACTGTTCATATACGGATCAGATTACAACCCTCCAAATCATCGGATGGGGGAGGCATACTTTCGTTAACTTAGAAAAAAGACACCCTCCGATAGTTGGAATCCCAGGATTTGCTTATTGAAGGAAGGAAATCGGCACTATTGCTACTAGACTCATGCAGCGGTTCACTTCCCTGGCACGTGATTTTATTATATTACGTGAGAAACTGTAAAAATAGACGAGGACACCACCGTTACGGTAACTAAAGCCCCGGTGACCTCCATGCAACTGCGGGCCTCGTGGCAGTCCAAATCCTGACCTGGACAGTGAAAAAAAATATTACACTACAACGATTGTGCTACTGCACGGGTGCGAGACGTGAAGGGGCACTGAAGACATCATTTAACATCAGTTATTCGTCGGCTGATGCCTTAGACAGATCTCCAACCAAGAACAGTGGGATCTCTGTTTCGAGACGCCGAACGGTCTCCAAATAAAGCATCGAAAAATAACATTCCAAGACAAGCCTTAAAATGGACACCATAATGGAAAGAGGAACGTTGGTCACGTTCCTCTTTCCTTTATGGTGTCCGTCTTAAACACACTTGGAGGCTTTCAGTACCAGGAAATTACTGACAGACAATTTTATTTATAAAAGACGGTCAAATATCCTTTATACCTTGCAACTTTTTTTTAGAACTAAAAGAATTTAATTTAATATTTTTGTAGTACAATGATCTACTTAACTACGTTTGACGATCCGATTCACTTTTGGTCGGTTTTATTTTTTCATTACGAACAACAAATTATTACTTCAAATGGTTTACCTCAAAGTATAATTTAATACACCTCTATCTTACCTATAACATAAAAATATTATTATTTCGGTAATAGTCGTGGCGCAGGGGGCACAAGTGTGTGACTGTTAACGCGACTTGTTGTGGATGCGAAAATGAAATATTAATTCGGTTCGCTCTGGGGTCTATGCACCGTTGAGTTCTGCTACTCAACATGCAATGCCTCCAAAATTCGGTAGAAAGTGGGAAACGCTGTGTTTTATCATTAGGTTCTCTCTGCCTAGCCTTACCTTTTACTTTACTCTGTAATAATCATGCTTAGATATGTATTTTTAAATGTTATGTTTCCTTGTTTATAAACAAATCATTTAGTAATACACAACATGTTATAGTTCATAATTTACCGTATGTAATTATAAGTTATTCCTAAGGTATTTTCCTTGAAGAACTATAATAACATAACATATTTCTTGACACATTGATTAATCGTAACCAAACGTGAAGCATTAAGGCACATTAACCGAAAGCAGCTTCACCTGCTTAAACTTATTTTTATACTCATTTTATAGCCAAATTACATAAAATCTTTACATAAGTCATAGCCTATGTGAGTATTTCTCTTTTTTTTGCCAATCACAAGTCTGGACATGTATATAAATTCTTGAATCTGTGATGCATTGAACAAAATTTGGTTTTGTAAATTCACATAAAATATTATAACATACCTACTATGTTTGATTTTAACAAAAAACCAGACAAGTGCGAGTCGGGCTCAGCCACCGAGGGTTCCGTAAAAATTTAAATTCAGGCTTAGCTAGCTAAGCCTTTAAAAACGAATGTAGCGTACTTACCAATGATTAAAAAGTACTCACATCACCACGTCATCTAAAATCAGAATTTACTTTCCAAATAAATTTATTTTTTATTGTAGACCTCGCTATTTGAGCCAGTTAGAAAGTGGGTATATTTACATAAGCAGTTTTTTTCCAATTATTAACCCCCTCCCTCCCCTATGTCATCAAAAATAAGCAAACCCAAGACCCCTGCCCCCCCTACAGTGCTTACGTAATACTTGAACGGCCCCTTATGGTTAAAAAAAATAGAAAGATAAGTGATTAATTCATTAAAATTATTTAATTTAACTTTACTTACGAGTAACCAACGTAATGTGATTGTGTGTATTTTTTATTAATCGATTTCTGTAAAAGAAGTTTGTTAATTGGACTGTATTTCTTTTTGTGTTTGTTACCTCAGAACTTTTGACTAAGTGATCCTATTTTATTTTTTTTTTATTTGAAGGCCGTCCCTTGTGGTCCCATTTTTTTTATTTGGTCCATTTCTGACAATGTTATCTAAAAGAAAATCATATAAGTCTTAAATTTGCATTAAGTATGTGCGCGACAAAGGGACAAATCTCACCACCAACCAATTTCGATAATTCCTTTTTTATTTGAAAAGGGTACGTCTCCGCATGAGATCCAGTTGAAATTGAAGAAGTCAGTTTTTTTGTAAAAAAAAAATAATTGTTTCCTACTAAAGTTGATCTATTCTCTTTCTTATTAAGCTTTGAACAATTACCATGCTAAAATTCATTTACTACCATCTATTAGTTATCGGTATTTTAAATAATTTATATTAAACTATAATGAAATCCAGGATGAAACTCAAAAAAATATACCTCCAGACCTTAGACTATCAACATACAAAAAATCATAAATTTCTGTCCGCTACTTTTTTCGTGATTGGCGAACAAACAGATAGACAGACAGACAAGAATTCTGCTGTGTTGATTTTTAGCTACACGTCGATATGATCGATATACTACGACCGACCTAATTTTTTTTATATCTTTGATGTGCAGAATTGACTGTTCTGTGCTTTTACTATATATAGAGTTTGGTAACTTTCTCATTTATGAACTGATTGAAATTAAACAATTACTAATTGTTCAGGGAAGTTTGCCAAAATACAATAGTGAAAACTGCAATTAAATCGGTTAAGACGTTTCTCAGATACTAAAACACAAATAAATAATCTTAAGATTTTTGTTTTGTCTATCTGTTGTCCGGGCAAATTTGCAGAAAAGCAAAAACTTTTATATATAATCAAAAAACACTTGGCTAGTTTATTAATGTTTAAATATATTTTTTAAATTAAACACGAAAATAATCAAATAATTGATTGTTCGAGGCGGGTTAGTAAAACAATAAAAAAGTGTGCCTGTAACATTGTTTCGATTAAATTATTTACTATGATGTCTTGGCAGAATTTTGAAGACTGGGAGACTAAAATGTTTTATAAAACCATAACAGCTGTTAAGAAAATTACCTATTACAATAATTACTATAATAATAGTACCATAATAGATAGCCATATATATTACTGTGTCTAAATATTATATAATTATAACATAAATATTAGTAAACCTATAAGAAATAATGAAAACAATGCAAAGCTTAATTTATTTTGTCAGCGTTAAAAGTATCTATTATTTACATTTTAAAATCAAAGATCTCGAACACCTGATGAAAAATTATATAGATCAGCTACAATATAATAAATAAGGAAATAGCACATTAGCAGAGGTTAAGAAAAAGTAATTTATTAATTGTAATTTACTTGCACTTGTATGAAATAGCATATTACATAATGTTAGAATTCGGCCAGTAACTAAGTTAAAAAATAAATAAGATAAAAAACGAATTACATTGAATATCAATTCCACTTGCTTGATAAGATATATTACTTATAGGCTCTAAGGCTTTGTAATTTTAGGTTTAATCAGTTTTAGGGGTACGTGCTTGTAACGAAAAAATTAAACTCTTACAGGAACTTTTTGTCAGCCTATTAAGATTTTTTTTCAATTCGCGTGAAGTTAAATAATCTACTATATTTATATTAAGATATGACGACCTGACGATCAGACGAATCTATATAAATAATGACGTAACAATGTCAAACAAAAATGATATTTTTTTCGTGCCAAATAGATATAGGTTAAATATTCCATATATTTTAATCTACTTAACTAAAAACAATCCAAATAAGTTACTTATTTATGTATGATTCTGTTCTTCACCTATCACCTTAAGTGTACCTTTGGCTATTGCATACCTTATGTAAATATAATGAAATAGAAAACAAATTCATTTGATCATAAGTTTGTATTTTTCTTGACTTCACGCTGTATCATACAGATACAGAGTTTTTGTCAGCACCACTTTAAATGTAACCACAGTTTTAACCACAGCTTACTCTATAAAAGTGTAATACAATTAAAAAAATATATTTTTCCCAAAAATGAAAGTTTTTTTTTTCATACAAAATAAATATCGTTGTAAAATAAAACGCCATTTGTCAAGAACGACGCAACAAGCATAAACCTATCAAAGGGAAACTGAAATCAAGTCGTAGGTATTGGCGGCAAAGTTCAAAGTTGTTTAACCTTTAGTAGTATTTAGAATGTGTTAACGTTATTGGTGTCTATTCGTAACTGTGTCACACGAAATACAGAAAATAAAAAAAAATCCTTCGTTAAACTGCTAAAGTTCTTGATTAATTTCTTTAGGTATGAGTTTAAAATATTTTACCCAATATGCTGTTCCCGTAAAAGGAGCGCTGACGCTTCCATCCTGTATATACCGTGGGTAAAAAAAGTATTTGCACATCAAATTTTTTTGAAGTTACATGTACAATATAACAGAATGGTTTTTGTTAATTATTGTATTTAATAGCTAAATCTATATATATTTTGAATCGATTAATAAAAATCATAAGAAAATAGAAGAAAAAAAATGAGATGGTAAGAACATATATTTTAAAGTCAAATAAGTATTTGCACACTAACTATTCCCTTGAAAAAAACGTTTTTCCCGCCACATTTTGACACTTTACGTAAAATATCAACATCATTCGAATACACACGATCACCGGGAGATGTATCCTAATATCGAGACTTTTGTTTAGTGTTCAGAATTTTTTTAAAGCAAACATGCTGAAAAACTTTGAATTGTTGTTATTGACGCGTGAAGAAATTATTTCACTCGTAATAAAGGTCGCAGTTATCGCCAAATCGGAGCAGATTTAAAGTTAAAGTACTCGATAGTGCGGTATATTATAAAAATACGAGAAGAAACGGGAGGTGTTGAAAATAAAGCAAGATCCGGTTGTCCGAAAAAGCTAAGTACAAGAGACAGGCGGCAAATTGTACAAAATAAACCATCTACAAGCGCTCCAAGTTAAGCAAATGACTTTGCTTCAAGTTCGGGTAAGGCTGTCTGTGCACAAACTGTAAGAAACGTGCTGCATAATGTTGTCTTCGCGGCAGGACAACGAGGAAAAAGCCTTTCATAAGTGAGGCCAATAGAGAAAAAAGACTCACATTGGCAAAAGAATATGTAAATAGGCTTATAGAATTTTGGGAAAATATTTATTTTTCTAAAAAAAATAAATTTTGATCTTTTTGGAACCGACGGACAAAGATTTGTGTGGCGCAAATCAAATACTGAACTGCAGGCAAAACATGTGCATAGTACGCCCAAACACGGCGGTGGCCACGTGATGGTTTGGGGCTGCATGGCAGCAAATGGAGTCGGAAACTTGGCTTTTGTCGAAGGAACATTGAAAGCAGTAGAATATGTTAAAGTGTTGCGCGATAATTTATCTTGCAGCGCATCAAAATTAGGCATAAGTGAGACATCTGACTTTCAGCAGGACTATGATCCTAAGTACTCACCTATGAAAACTAAGGAATGGTTGCTGTACAATGTTCGTAGAATGCTAAAAACTTCGCCGCAACCGCCAGACTTCAACCCAGTTGAAAATGTATGGCATCTGCTGGATTTAAATGTGCGGAAAATGAAAATTTTAAGTAAAAATAATTTGAAACGTGCTTTGATGGAAAAGGGACTCAAATCTCGATTCAAACAACATCCAAATTAGTGGAATCCATGCCAAGGAGATTGTAAGCTATCATTGATGCTAATGGAATGCACACAAAATATTAATTGCCTTCCTTTTCTTTTATTTATTGTAGAAATTTTTACAAAACACGTACAAGAAGGTTGATGTGCAAATACTTTTTTGGCTTTAAAATATGTGTGTTTACCATCTCATTTTTTCATTTCTGTTTTTTAGAATTTTTATTAACCGATTCGAAATATATATAGAATAAGCTATTTAATACAATAATTAACTGATACCATTCTGTTTTTCTGTAGGAGTAACTTCAAAAAAGGTAGGTGTGCAAATACTTTTTTTACCCACTGTAGATAGTATTAAGACACCCCGTTCCCCATATTCCGAACAATTTTCGAAACATTGCGTGTTGGACGGTTTCCAAGAGGATACTAAACCCAGCGAGAAATAATATCTAAAAATATATACTAATACGCATATATTTTTAGACATTATTTCTTTTTAGAAAACGTATAAAAATGAGCGGGATTTTAATAGTGTTATTGGTGTATAAATATTTATAAACTGATTGAAATAAAACAAACACTAAATGTTAAGAGAAACGTGCCAAAATGCAATAGCGAAAACTTCAGTTAAATCGTTTAAGCAGTTTCCAAGATAAGCGTGAACAAACAATTGTCTTTCATTTTTTATTTAATAAAAAAGTATAACATATAAGTATAGATAATAATAGTACCTATAACATCAGTGATTTTGTTTTTACTTTTCTCATTGCGTTAAGACACTCCGTTTCTATTAAGTCACGTTCTCCACTTTCCACCGAATTCTGGAGACATTTCCTGGAACCCAACGCCGCGCTTTGCCTCTTTGTCAGAGCGAGGAAATGAAAGTATTAAATATTTCATTTCCTCAAGTGGCAATCAAATTCACAACCTGTGCCACGACTGGTCTCAAAATCTATAAATAGATTTTTTAAAATAAAATTCTCATCAGGGCTTTATTATTCTAGCCATAGTAAAATGTTTAAATATTAAATAATGCACAGATAAAAGTTCATGACTATTTATTTTCTCAAAAGTCTAGTAAAAGATAGAACACTAAACTATTCACTACAGAGACGAACAGTATTAAATACCGATAAAAAAGCTTAACTTAACATTCTATAAAATATTTTTTTTTCTTTAGAAAGTATTAGAAACTTAATATAATCTTTGGCTGTTATAATATAATTTATGGCATAATAACTTAACAACAAAACAACACTACACTATGAGATCATTTCACAAAATATATAAAATATTTTAAATAAATTAAGGGATTAAAAGGTTAAAACGTGGAATCTTTGTTTCCTTTTACAATCTACTTCTTAATTTTAATGATTATATGACATAAGAGGACAACGATTATTTTTTCTATTACATAAAAGGGATGGTTGTTTCTAGGTATTTTTAATAAATATTCATTAAGCAAATGTTATGTAAATTAATATATTTTTTTATTAGCCTCACGCTGTATCCCGCACACAGCAGGGAATGCGGGGGGAACCTCGAGTGTTAAGACACTCCGTCCCCCACTTTCCACCGAATTTCCGAGGCATTGCGTCTTGAGTGGTGGAACTCAACGTTGCGTCTTTCCTTGTCACCACTGTGAAGAAATGAAAATATTAATAAATAATAATTCATTTCCCCAGTAGGGATCGAGCCCACATCCGTCGCGTCACACACTTGTGCGCCTGCGCTATGACGTTTACTTCGTAAGTTAAAACATGGAATCCTTGTTTCCTTTTACAATCTACCCCTTAATTTTAATGATTAAATGACATAGTTCGAGGGAAACGATTATATATTTTCTATTAGATAAAAGGGATGACTTTTTCAAAGTTGACCATCTAATTAGTTCTCAAGTATATGTGCAAAACGAGCACGTCGAACCCGCAATAGTGTTTTGACAATTGGCTCAAGTTTTTCATCCTTCAACAAAAGCAGTTCCTTGTCCAATTCTGGATACATCTGAAAATATAAAAACAAGTGGTGTGAATAAAATTTAAATGTAACTTGTCAAGTCAAAAACTTTTTATTTTTTAGCTTCACGCTGTGTCCCACGCATAGCAGGTTAGATAGAGGGAACCTAGTGTTACATCCCGTTCTACATTTTTCGCGAAATTGTGAAGGCATTGCGACTTGAGTAGCGGAATTCAACGCCGTGCGTTAAGTCAACACCAGAGCGAAAAAAAATAAATAATGAATATTTCATTTCCTTGAGTAGGAATCGAATCCACAACCTTTCGCGTTTACAGTCACACGCTTGTACCCCCGCGCCAGGACTGGCCACATGAATATGATGTTGTTAAAATGGTTTAAAAAACTCAAACTCAAATAAAAATATTTTTCACCTTTCCTTAGTAGAATTTTTATGTTATAAGAATTGATATACTCTATGTATTCATAACAATATAAAAATTAAATCATTAATCCTTTATTAGGGCAATTAGCAATAAAAGTGATTGTTGCTTACGTTTAAAGGAGAGCGTCTGACTGCAATCGCGATGTTGTATATTCGGGAGAATGTTTATAATTATATTTATTTCTCTGCTTTGGTAAAACAAAGAGTCTTCTATTCTAGAATTTTATTTGCCTACTCTACTTTGCGAAATATAGTGTACAATTCGAGAAAAAAGCTTACTTCGCGCTTTGCAGCCGACTTCAAAGATTCCCGACTACTTGTCACATCAAGAGTCATGGCACGCATCAAAATACGCCGAGCCTTCCACAGTATGTCATCTCTCTCTCCTATAAAAAAAGTAAAGTTTAAAATATTATTTATCGAATTTTATTAGAAAATAAATCTTAAATAAATAGTATTGTAATTACGGCTTGATATATCCCCCATTAGCGCACGTCTTTTAATTTTTTCCAGTGTTGCTAAAAGTCTTCGTCTTTCTTGCAGAATCCTTTTTGCCTCATCATGGTTTCTATCCACATTTCTGTCCACTTTCTCAAGTAATGTCAGAAGCCTATAACAAATAAAAATAATTTAGTAAACAAAAAATATATGATAAATAGTATTCTTGGGGTCGAAAATTACCCCACAAAGGCTGTGTAACTTTTTTACGTATATTGTTTTTATTTCATTTTAAAGCCAATGTCGCGTCAACTGGAGACACTTTATATAACAACATCAGGGCCCAGCCCAAAAAAAGTGATATCCAATAGAAAAGTGGTATACTTGTGGTATTCATAATTTTTTTGAAAATTAATTCATTTTATATTTTTTTATTTTCTATATTTTTTTTTCTAATTTAGTATTAGCGGATTCAACAATTCAAAAAAAAATTGCACTAAGCACATATAATATTATTTTTCTTTTTCCTCTACTCACAAGACTAGTTTTTTTTTACCAGAACATCATTTCAGTTTCTCATAAATTCTATTTTTATATAATACAAGAACCAAAAACAATATATATAATTTATACAATTGTACTTAAATTATTTTCTGAAAAACAAGCTTGACAATTTACTTAAATCAGTCTCAATTGATTTCAAAACATAATTAGTATGTTTTAAATTGATTTTCTTCATTGGTGAGCCAATTTCCAAAATATAATTATAAAGAAGTCAAAAAAGACTGTTATTTAATTATCCAGAAGATATATTTTTGTATTAATTGCAGAATTATATCCATTAATAACCTTTTTATAGAATATTCTTGATAAAAAAAATTTGTATTTTATGTACATTTCTATTTTGGGATCAAAAGGAAATGTAGTACAAAAGATTAAAATTTATTTTCATGTTCTGGTGTTCTGCAAACAGAGAAGAAACTACAACATTCCATGGCTTCACCATATGGCTTGTGAGTTTTATTGCAAAGTGAGGAACTCAAAGCAGTGCCTGGGACTGTAGGTTTAAGGGACAGCTTTAAGTATATATTAATACTCTATTAAACTATACAATACACACTATACTATACACACTATACTATACAATACTAACCAAGCTCCTCTTTCTATCTAGTCAACTTCATTGAAGCTATAGCCATTCTAAATAATAGTATCTTTACTTAAGTCAAGACATATGAATTGTTAAAAGTATATTATCGGCTTACGAGTTTAAACCTGCTAAATGGCTATTAAGCAAATACTAAGAAGAGACAAAACAGTTTTTAAAAAAATATGAGTATACATAATTATCAGGTTTTTATAATTTCTAAACTTATTTGTCTTGATTTGTATTCTCTACTGTACTGATCAATACTATCTAGATAGTATTCGAGACTGGTCTCGAATCTAAAAAATTAAAATATACAAGTACATAATGACCCAAAAACGGATTAAGCAGGTTTACTCTCTAAGCTGACGATATGAGTAATTTATTTAAGTCCTTCCAGTATCTTTAAGAAAAAAACTTAAAATAGATATCAATTATCATAATATTACGCTTAAATAAAATATCTTCCAATTTTTTACATTGTATTCTATGAATGATATATAATAATCAATCATAAAATACAATACCAAAAAATTTTAAGATATTTTATCTAAGCTTAGTATATTGAAATTTTTATTTACTTACAGTTTTTACAAAATAATAGAAGGATTTAATTAAAAACTTGTAAATTTTAAACAAAAAAAAAATTATATAAAAATGTATACACCAAGACTAGTTATGATTCTACCAATTTAGATTGGTAATAGTTCCAATGAAAATCTTATATTTTGGTGATATTTGTCACCAATTTTTTTTATGGTACTGACTTTTAATATAAAATAGAAACAAAACAAATTTAAAACCCTATCATTTAAAAGAGCATAGTAATATTCAATGTTAATAACATTTACAACTTATTCCCTGTTTCCATATTACTCCTATTTTTGATTATATTATTAAATTTTATATTACTATATTTTATTTATATTTGAATAGTTCTTAATAATTAATATAAAAAACGAAAATAAGGATATATTTGAACAGGTTGATAGAAATACAACTTAGATGTAAACTACAGTTTCCTGATAAAAAAAAATTGTAAATAAATAATAAATAATATAACTATACCCTATTCACAAAAACCCACGAGATAAAATGTAAAAAATAAAAAAAGGTTATTTTATGCTTGATGGAGCTTAATATAATATATTTATGGATGTAAATAATATTATTGAATGATGTCTATAGAACTTAATAGCTGATAATAATTATGAATTAAATTTATCAATTTTATTGATGTTTTTTTTTAAAACTATATTTTCATGTATCATGTGCAATTTTCTAAAATTTAAAATGAAAAGAAATTAATATAATAATCAAAAATAAAGATAATTTTCGTTATTATGGGTGTCATAAATACCATAAATTATTTTCTTAATTTTTTTATAATAATAATAATAAAGCTTATTTAATTTACAAATTAGAGAACAAATTTGATTAGTAAAAAATTGTTAGCAACACAAATATTTTAAAGCTAATTGGTTAGTAAGGTTAGTTTTATTATTATTTTGCTTTTTTTTTGGTGGCCCTCTTTGGTTGTAGGCCTCCTCTAGTTTCTCCCATTCTTTCCTTTTTCTTGCATTGAGCAGCCAGTCTTTGCCTGCAATGTCTTTGATATCATCTCTCCATCTCCTGTATGGCTTACCAGGATTTATTTTGCCAGCAGGACCTTTCTACCAGGTTGCCAGGAGCATCCATCGATCGTCTTTATATCGAGCCACAAGTTCATTTCCACTTTGGTTTAAGAGCCATGGTAAGTGCGTCTTGCACTTTTGTCTGTTCTCTTATGGCTGTACTCCTTATTTTTTGTACTTTTTAAGGCTCAGTATACTTCTTTCCACGGCACTTTGAGTGGTTCTTAATTTTCTTTTTATTTTGTCAGTAAGGGCCCATGTTTGACAGACATACAGTAACCTAGATAGGAGACATGTGTCGACAACTATCTTTTTTAGGGATAGGCTATATTTGCCTTTTAATATTTCTTTCTGTGCCCAAAATTTCCTCCATGTAATTGCAACACGTCTCTCTACCTCTTCCTCATTGTTGGTTTTTGGGAAGGATATTTGTTTTTCTAAGAAGATGTATTTGTCAACATAGTCTATGCTTTGCCCTTTGATTATGATTGGTACCTGGTTACTATTAGTCATGATTTTAGTTTTTGAGATGTTTATGTGCAAGCCAACCTTTGCGCTTTCTTTGTTTAGTTATTTTATGAGTACTTCCAAATCCATGGCAGTCTCGGCTACTAAAACTATGTCGTCTGAAAATCTTGGATAGTTGAAATTACGACCTTCCAGGCTTGCAGTTGAGATGTCGGAATATCCATTCTAGTGGAGCAATAAAGATTTTAGGATATAGGGGGTCGCCCTGTCGGACTTCTCTCTCAATTTATATTATACCTCGCCTTTTGCTTCTAGCGTGACCCGGCTGGTAGTTTGCGCATATACATTTTGTATGATTCTAATATATTTTTGGTCAACATTTAAATGCCAAGTCGTTCCAGATTGTGCTATGACTGACTTGATTCCATTATTACTTTTTTTTTTTTATTAAGCTTCTTGTTTCGTTAAATGTAAAGTATTTTCTGAGTAGTTTGTTTTGTTATATTAATGTTTTTATATTTTAATACAGAGAGTAAACTTGGACCAAATTAAATAGAAATTAAAAAGTTACATAAAAGTTTTATATTTTGTCTCATGCCAAAATGAATAGACCAGAAGTATTTATATCAAATATTTTAATTATTTATTCTACATAAATGAATTTCACTGCATATATGTGAATTAAGATTTTATTATTACTCAGAAGATTCTTTACTGTAGAAAAATCATGTTACATATCAAAAGTAGGAATAGTTTTTCAAATAGCTTTCTAATTAAAGTATATGATAGTAAGTCATTGTTATAGCAATAAGTTATTTATATCAAAGCAATCCCCTGAAGCAGTAAGGAAGGTGGTGATGGTGTAGCTATGAAATATGAATGAGTAAAAAAAGTATCAAGTCATTTTAATTTGCTAAGTAATGCATGAAGGAAAAATATATAAATTTGGTTTTATAAACTTTTTGAGTTGAAACATTGAATGAATAATCAATATACTTTAAATGGCTGTCCATATCCGCCATTTTAAGCTCAAGAAATTTGTATCAAATTTATGCTATTTTTTAATTTTTAAAACATATTTATGTATTTATAAACTCCAACACATTAATAAATATAAAGGGTTACAAAAATTTACACCATCTAGACCACAAATAACATGATTTACTAGACATTAAAGGATCAGATTTTAAAAAAAAAACAACAGTACCAGTGAATTTGGGTTGCAGTTAGTATTGAGGATATAAATATAACCGCAATTACGCCGGTTTACAATAACATTCCATTATCAATCCAAACGACTATTATTAATACATAATATAATGATAATTAAAAAGTACGTATTTACCTGTCTTTGGGATCTTTCGGGATGACAATTATTTTTGGGTTTTCATTTCTGGATTCGGTCTCTTCTGCATCTGCCGTGGTGGATGAAATAGTATCCATTGTACAAATTATCTTCCAATCAAACAACAGGGCACAAAAATATTTGATAAGGCGTACACTTTTCTATTAAAAAGAGACAAGGAGTAGGGCTATAAGTATAAACTATAAATATTCAACTGTCGATATGCATTATGAACATATCACTTAATATCGATGAACCAAATCTATTCGATGAATCGAACGATACGATACTTTGAAAGTATTAATATTATATATATTAGAGATAACGATCGTTACAACAATAATTTCACCTGATTTACAATTTTTTTAAAAAAAATTTTATTATATCAGTTGAATAACATTATGGTCACATTTATTTAAAAATATTTAAAAAGAACCAGGTACAATATGAACTTAAGTAAACTAAAGTTGAATTATATCATAAATTATTATAAACAAATACTGTATACATTAGATTAGTACAAAAAATTAACAATATGTCGAAAGAAAATATCTAAATATTTTTAAAATATGTCAAAAAACATCGATGCAAGAGTGTTTTATTTCGATTTCTCCTATTTATGTCGTATTCTAAAGTGCGAAATATTGATTAATTATTAGTATATCGCTTGATGTCTGTATGTACATAATTATGTATACAAAGAGGATGAATCAGTTGATGTTGGCAGATATTAAATTCATCAATTTATTCTGTTTTATTTAATGATATTTCTATGAACTGGTCGTCATTTATTCCCTTTAGAATTATAAGACGGACGCGAATAATTCCTGCTGTAAACTATATCGATATTAAACTAGATATTTTTTTACATATGTAGATAGCATTTTAAAATTTTTAAATTATTTATAGTTGTTAATATTTGTTTATTAGTTACTTAATAAAGTTTAATAGAGAAACTTAACAGTGTACTCAGAGAACAGCACTTGAATGACAACGAGTGTGTTTTATATATCAACCATATATTCTTTTCAAAATTATAAGTAAATATTACATTCTTCATCTTAAATGTATTATAATTTATTAATAATTTTAAATATGTTTATAATTTATTTATTTAACAAAACTATTTTATTTGTTTTTATAAAAAAATTATAATTGTAACTTTTATTAATGTTAAACGCTAACATAAAAAAATAATAATAATCATCACAGGCAAATAGTATCTATTTAATACAATATACATCATTATTGTAAAAACAAAATATATTATAATCCATATATATATTTTATTATATAAAAATATTAGTTTGAATATCAAAGAAATTTCTTGTATTGCATTGATATATAAGTTAATATAAAAAAAATATTTAAATAAAATATCTACCTAATTTATATTGTGATAATCATTGTTTTAAGTTTAGTGAATCGATTATAGCGGAAATATTCTCACTGTACCAACATAACAAAGTGAACGAGGTAAATAAGATTTTTTAAGTTTGTCAGTCCACTTGTAACGATCGAAGAGCGGTGAACATCGAGGAGAGGTCGTGGAGGAATTTACCATCTTTGCCACCATCGCCGTTCGCCAATTACACCATGGCTGATACCGAAAAGGCGCCGCAGCCGCAGCCCCAACAGCAGCAGCAACCTGAGCAACAACCCCAACCCCAGCAAGCAAAGGCAGCTAAACAAAAGCAGGTCATTGGTAAGTGCCGCTACGCCATCTTAGTTTAGCGTGCCCCTGGTATTTTAAGAGCACATGGTTTTTGAATGTTTTAATTATTCGTTATTATATCATTTTTATGCGAAAATAAGTCATTTCTTTAATTGTGGATAGTTATGATATGTTATTAATATGATTATAATGAAAGCAAGCTTAGTAATACACATTATCGATCGTTTCTTGACCCCCGGCTTTACGACTTGCCTCTATTTAACGCATTACTGAAGGAGCGAAATTGTGGAAATGCGTTTCTGGATAAATGCAGTTATGCTTTGGTGCAAATTGAAGATTTTTAAATATTATTATGTAGTTTTAAACGTTTTATAAACAATGCTGGCGCGTTATGGCTGAATTTGCTTCAAATAGATATTCGAAATCATTGCATAGTTTTTCAGTGCATACCGCCATTTTATATTCTTTATTATAACTTTTATACGTCTACGTATTGTTGATGAGGTTATCTATATTTGTTTACTACAATAAACGTTCAAACAAATGTAATGATATATACGTATTGTTTATGTATTATTATACAAAATTAAGTTTTATAAAAGTTATATACCTAGCCGGTAACATGAATTATGTTTGGTAGTCGGGGAAGTCTAGTTATTGACTAATTAGGGCAGTTATAAAAAAAAGTATTTGCTTCATTATGAAATATATCGTAATGAAACTAATCAAGGACTTTTTTAAAATAAGCTAGCAATAGTAACTTTATTTTATTTTTGCTTACAGCTGAGAAGGTTTCGGGCACAGTTAAATGGTTTAACGTCAAGAGTGGATATGGTTTCATCAATAGGTAAGTAATTATATTAAACATAATATTGTTAGTGGCTAAATATTTGTAAGCTCTATAACTATTTACTTTATGATATGAACAGGAATGACACAAAGGAGGATGTATTTGTACATCAAACTGCAATCGCCCGTAACAACCCACGCAAGGCTGTGCGCTCGGTCGGCGACGGCGAGGTGGTGGAGTTCGCCGTGGTGGCCGGTGAGAAAGGGTATGAAGCTGCCGGAGTGACCGGCCCCGGCGGCGAGCCGGTCAAGGGCTCGCCCTACGCTGCCGATAAGCGTCGCGGCTTCCCACGCCAATACTACCCTCGGCCAGGAGGCGGACGTGGCGGCGAGGGCGCTCCACGTAGAGGTGGCATGGGACGTCGCGGGCCCCCGCCCAACCAGGGGGGCGCGCAGGGGGATGAAGTGCAGGAAGGAGCCGGAGGCCCACCACAGCGTAGGTTAGTCAACACACTCATATGTACTATTACACTATATTTAAGACACTGCAAGTTTAAAATATTTTCAATTGAATGATGGGACTGAATGTTGCGGTGTGTTGTTATCAATTGAAAAATTTACATTAAATAATGTTGATATTACTGTTACAGTTACTTCCGCCGCAATTTCCGCGGTGGACGTCGTGGAGCTGGATCCTCCCGGCCTATGTACCGTGGTGGATACAGATATGTCCGTCTCCGCAACAACGCACAGGGACCAGGCCAGGGTCAGGGACAAGGGCAGCAAGGTCAAGGGCAGACTCCGCGCCAAAACGGTCAGGGAGAAGGTGAAGCTCCGGCCCCCGCTCCTGCGGCGCCAGCACAGCCTAAAGCAAAAGCTAAGCCAGCAAGCACCACCATCGAGACCACCACCAATGAGAGCCAAGCCTAGATGGTTGGCACTGTGGCACGCCCCTAGTAGTACATGTCGATTCCAGCCGTGCCGCATGCTATCACAACTTACTGTCTGTCTATTCAGCTAAAGAGTGTTATGATCAGATCATTGTACACCAATTTTATGTGTAGAGGTAGCTAAGTCGACGGGGGTGTCGCGAGTGGAACTGCATAGTATCATGGATCAGAGATGTGATATTTTTATTATTTTATAATATGTTGTATACCATTCGGCCGCCGGGCGGCGAGCGATAGTATCGAATTATTTTTTACTATTTAATAAATATTATAGGTCGCCGTGCGAAACCGCCTCTTAAGAAATTGCATGTTTTAATATTTAAAAAAGTTTTTGATGATTATTGGGTATACATGTAAAATTATAAAATGTCCTCTTAAGTGAGATGTTGTGCAATTTTAAATTATAATATTTATGTATATGTATTGAGAAATGATATGCAGGTTCCGAGGCCCCAAGAGAATCTTATATTTTAAAGTCATGTGAACTTATTTTTATCAACTTCTACAACTTTTTTATTTGTGCGTCGTTTTAACCAAAATTTTAGTTTTACTTGTAACTTTAACACTCTCAGAGAAATAAACTTCTTTTTACCTGTGTGAAAATTAATTTATTTATTTAAAAACACTTTCTCTAATATCGTTTTTTAAATACAGTCTGATAATATTATTTAGTGATAAAAATTTTGATAATTAAAATTACATTCAAAACCTTTTCAAAAGAATTAAGATTTATAAAAAAAGTATGGAAAACTTTGAATATTTGTAATTACTTCTGCTATTCAATGAAACCACAATTGTTTACAGTTTTATTTTTATTCTTTCGTAAAAAAAATATTAATTGCTTATGAGGTTATGTTTATTGGATATTTAAGCTCTGTAACAAAATAAATGTAATTATTGCTAAGTAAGAAAAAAAAAGATTATGTAATATAGGAGATATAACTGAACTGATGACCATAAATCCTGGGCAAATTTTGAAAAAATCCAATCTTGATATGTGTTATACTTTTTTTATACATATATAGATGTTTTTGTAAATAAGTTTCAACTAGTTTATTGCTGCCTTTTTGGTGTCAATTATCCCACAGAATAAATTCTAAATATGTAATATATATTTATAGTTTAACTGGTAATAATATTTCTTTAAAATAGAAAAGATATAATTCAAATAGTTTGTAGGGATCAATCTAAATCTAGTATAGATTTATAATATTTATTAAATATTAGCCTGAAAATTGTTTGAACATAGTTCAAGCAATGCTGTTATTTGAAAAATCTTTTTTAAATTATAGTGCAACTATCACTTTTATGTTCATAAAGTTTTAGAATGCTAGAAATGGCATTAAGCAATTAGTTAGCCTAAAATATTGGTAAACTTATAAGTGAAGTGGTTCAGGTGGTAAACGGATATAGAATATGCCAGCAGACAGCACAGAATTTTCGGAAGACAACTAGAATTGAATGAAAATTCAATATGCCTATGATAGACTATGCCTCAAACCCCCAATATCTATCTCCACCATACAAATTGTACAACATTATACGAAATAATATATTTTATTTATTTTTTATACAGTATAAAGCTTATATTTGGATGGTGCTTTTATATACCATCCTGTGAATTGACATCTACCAAAATTATATATTGATCACTGATTTTAATAATTACGGGAAGTAAACTGTACTAACCAAAAATTTATAGAACTACTTATCAATGTATTTTATAAAGAGAACTTATACAATTGAAAATAGAATGATTCTATCCAGTGTTGCTAGCGCTATTTAACATTCGGCCACCGTACAAAGCAGCCCACAGCCCCCCCCCCCCAGGTGCAGCCACTGTGGGGGCCCCACATAAAGACTGAGTGCGATAGCTGGCTCAATAACGCACCACATTCTTATTGTAACTACTGGTGTAAAGGCGGAACTCATTCAGCACCGACTGCCCAGTCAGACGCAAATGGAATGCGTTAGCCCGGGCCAGCATAGCTTATTGCTAAGGGCGCGTCTCTCTCTTCCCTACTCGCCGAATACACCTCTACTCGGAGAAATTGCAGCCAAAAGAAACCGTCATACCAAAAAGTTAAATGACGGAATGCAAAATTAATTGGATTTCCCATTTAGAAGTTGCAATGTTCTGGCGGCGAGAAACAGCCTAACCTCGGAAATACTCACGGTACCCAGTGCTCATAAAAGATCCATCGCAGACTCCATCTGCGATCGGATGACAATATTATTAACAAGCTTCGTAAAGAAACACGTAATAGTTTCCTCGGACGCAGAGGGAGCCGGCGATGAAGAAAATTGGCCAACTAGAGACTCAGGTGCCGAGAACAGACTGTCATTCCATCTGTCCAATCAATTTTCTTTTGTCTTCCAGTAGTCAAACCTTTTGCTGTAGACGTTTTATTTAAATTTAAATGCAACAAAGATTGAGTTATCCCTATATTTGTTTTTATCTTTAGTAGTTTAAATGTAAAAAAGAAATCAAAAAATTGAAATGTAACATAGAGACGTACAGTTTAACAGAAATTTGTAAATTTAGACAAAAGCTATTTCTTATCCTTAATTTTTTTAAAGTAGTAATAAATAAAACACAACAGATGAACAAAGTCTCTAATGTTTTTGTAGTAAAATGTACTTGCATATATTACACTATGTCTACAGCACACACGGTTAAAGTAATACGATGGCGTTCCTAATTATTATTTTATTATTTAAGGGTAACTAAGAATTACGGTAATGTTATAAAGCCTTTAGCACTCCTGAGCAATATAGTTTTCATACCGAACAAAAAAAAGTAAATCGACCAGTAGGTCCAGAGATCTTAGAGTTGAAACAAACAAACTTCCGCTTATTACATTAGTTTAGATTTGTCTTTTACCACACAGGCATGCCTTTCACCACACAAACATATTTTATTAGCGGGCGCGCGCATAGTGGATGTCCATATTATGAAAATAAATAGCTGTCCAAATTTCACGTTTTTACCATCAGCGGTTACGGCTGTGCGTGCGTCTTACCTCAGTCAGTCAGCACAAGTCCTTTTATATATATAGATTACACAATTGAAGAATCTCTACAGATCTCTTTAGTCTCGAAGTTTCTTATTTATTTTGTAATAGATACGGTATCGCAATACCTAATGAACTTTTAATCACATTTTACCGGTTTAAAAGTAGGTATTACTATTTTCATAATTTTAAATATATATATTAATACAGAGGCCGGAATATATTAATAACGTAAACACTTACTACTACAAAATACTAAACGTTGCCGATCTGCCACTTTTCGTTCTCAAAAACCTACCCGAACGAGAAAGGGATATCTCGTTCTATTTTACGCAATTACCTTTTTTCTATAATAAACCTAATAGATTGAGATCCCATTTCCACGCTTCGATCGAAATGAAGGATCGAGGTTCGTGATGAAGACTGCATGGATGCTGTGTATTCAGCAACTCCAGGAAGTAGCTTCTCTATCTCTCCTTGACAGAGGCATTCGATATCTTGCGTTGCTTTATCCCGGGTAACGTGCCGCATCATATAGCGCTGATAAACTCTCACTGCGGGCTCTGGACTGGCCTCTTCGCTACTGTGTACTCCAGACCGTCTTCAGGAGAGTGAGGTTGCTGCAACTTCTTAAAGGCAACTTTCTTTTCACAAGTCACCTCCTGCATGCACCTTGTCATTCCACCACCATGTCTCTCTGTCGATGACATGTCTTCCCAGAAGAGGAAAGAACTCGCCTGTTCGCCGCAATGCTTGCCGACAGCTCGATCCCAAGCATCCTCACCCCTCTTCCGATATATTGCAGTGATAAACGTGCGCACTTTCACGAGTTTAGTGAAGTCCTGCCGATCGAGCGATCGCCATCCGAAAATCCATCCATCCATCCATCAGAAAATGATGCCTGCTACACATGTAACGATATATCTTAACGGTAAATGCATGAAAACAAGATAGATAGATTTATCGGTCGTGTGTTTGACAAATGGTTGCAATTTATCGTTCATCGGCGGCAGTTATAATTTTCTCGTGATCTCGGGCTCGTGGTTTTTTTTTTCTCAATATAGCTCAGTAATAGATCTTTCGTATAATAAAACAACATGGCAATAACTAATATAAGTATATAATGATATAAGTTTCAAAGGCTGAAAAAAATTTTTTTGAGGGCTATTTTTTTTCTAGAGTAATTTTAAAAACTACTAGTATTTATGTAGAATAATACCTATAAGTTTTTTACGGCTAGCTGAAAGACAACATGTTAAAAAAATTACTTAAATCATGAAACAGTAAAAAATTGTTATTTTCTTTACGAAAATTGACTACCTTTAAATCTGTTTCTTTAGGTATTTATCGAAGTTTTTGTATTTTTCACCAGTAAACTATATAGTAAAACAATGTTTGCTGGGTACAAATATATTGATTTTGTAAAGCTATCCTAGCACAAACCGTGAATTGGGCAATGCACTTGAGTGGTGGTTAATATTACCTTTTTATAAAGATTTATAGTCCGATAGTTTTTAACTATTATTACGAAATACCTATTGATGAGCTACATTCAAGAAAATAATCACGAGCCAACAGTAGGGCTGTATTTGCCAATTTGTTCATTCGTCCGTTTTTTTCAAAATATCTCTAATTCCTAATATTTGCTGAACAACTGAAAATGAACATATGAAGGGCTGATGGATAGGTACTGAGGTTTCCTACCCATATCGACCCTATCGACGATTGAGTTACACATGTATATATAAATAGACTGAGATCCCAGGGTCCCCAGACCTACGCCATTTTAGCAAAGTCGAAACTTTGAAGACTAATAGTCTAATATGTAGTTAAGACGGTATGTGTACTTAGTAACTTCAAAGTGGGGCCATTTCAGAGATAAAACCAATTTAAAGTACACGCCCGTATTTAAATATGTTGTTAAGAATATGTAATATAAAAAAAAATGTTTATTATTACCAGACTTTACGTTGGCACTTACTCCTGCCAGACATCCTAAAAGTTGTTTAAAGGCAAAATACGTTATTGAGTCGAGCGAAGCCAAGCCTGAGATCACAGGAAAACTCTTACTGGTCAAAAATATGTTTTGTTGTAATGCTACTCCTCCTAGACCGTTTAACCTACAGCTCTGAAATTTTGCAGGTACATTGTGGACGGCGCGGTGATCAAAGCGAAGTTTTGAAGTTAATTTGGTGATAATTGTAATTGTAGTTTTTGAGTAAAAAATGTATCCCATAGAGTTAAGCTGTGGAACGTTTTGAAATTCACACGCACAGATTGCATTTTGACTAACTTAACCCAGACCGAGGTATAATTTTATCTGGAGCTAACTCTAAAAGGGCCCCACTTTTAAGTTATTGATTACGCATACTGTCCTAACTACATATTAAACATAGAACTACATCAGTTCTGGCGGCCCTGGGATCTTGGACTAAAACGTTCTATATTGTCAAATCATGACTATTCCATATTTACAGTTTCAATTACACACGGGTTGTTACTTTAAGTTAATCGTTAATAGTTTGTTACGAAATATTTTGAAAGACAAATTTTGACTCGTAGACAGTAATAAGATCACACTGATTTTTAACGGTTTTTTTTTGTAACATTAGCTTTAAGTTTTAACAAAAACTGCAATTATTATATACGATCGTATGCCATTTCAACACTTTACCTGTATTTTCAGCGAGATAGCAGAATAATATGTCAATTCTGAAGGATGAACAAAACAATACATTCTATCCAGCGCAGCTTTATCGTGCCTATCCTGCCCTTATTATCCAACAATGGCATATATGAACTATACCTGTGTATTTCATCTTGTGCGGCGCTGGTCAGTTAACTACTCATGACTGTCGCAGCGCAAGTGCCAACTTTCATTAGGACTGTTTGTCCTTTCGGAATTTTCTGCACTAATATGACTGGTGTGCATTACCGTAGTTTTTACCTAAGCGTCAAGCGTAAGTGAGTAAAACGTCCCCGACCATGGCCTCTGTCTCCACGAGATTTACTAGATCATCTCTGCAAAATAAAAAAGCCAATATTGCACTAGAGTGCATTCCCTGAAGAATGTCGCCAGGCACTTTACTAGTTCCGATAGAATAGGTAAAGTGTCTGACGAAATACATCCCGGAAGTACATCTAACTAGGGTATCTGTACATTGAATATATTTGCGAAAAACTTGTAGAGGGACTTAAAATAAAGAATAGGACATGAATCTACGTCTGTATCTAAAAAAATATAAATAAAATTGAAATGCTTGTCAGTGATTTCAAAGAACCGTGTCTTTTAAGTGCAAATATTTTTAAATATTTGTCTGTCTGTTTGTTTGTCCAGGCCAAAAGCTGAACCATTCTTTATGGAATTTTAAATAGAGGAGGTTATGGAGCAACCTATAGGCTAACTTTTATTCCGGAATTCTCGCGAGGCAGGGATTAACTTAACAGAAACACTGCGTTTGCCGTGTGCGGTATGTAGATAGACATGAAATAATTAAACCCACACTGTTTGTTCGGATTAATCTGTAGAACAGCTGAACTGATTTTTATGAGACTTTCACTCTCCGATAGAACAGGTCATTGAGCAACATATATTTCTCGCAGTATACTGATTTTGATTTTCACGAAAAAAAACCGCGTTTGTTGTGCGCACGTTCCTAGATAGATATGAAACAATGAAGTTATACACTTCATCACCTACATATAGATAAAAATACTAAAATAACCAACCAAGTTCTGAACGCGAAGGCGAAGAAACATTAATGGATATGTACTATGATATAAAAAAAAAATTAATGTTTTAACGTTCCGTACCTTTTAAGGAAAAAAGGAACGCTTATAAGATAATTTAGTTGTCCGTCCATCTGTCTGTCTGTCAAGAGCCTTTGTCTCAGGAATCCTTGAAGATATTGAGTTGAAATTGAAATCATATACTCAGATCGACGGTCTCTTGATTTCCTGAAAAAATGTATTTCTATATTTACTTAAAAAAAGATATGACTGTTTATTTAAAGAAAAACGCGCATTTCGACTCTATAAAGGGAATCAAAATTAATAGGGTACTTCAGTTTGGCCTAGAATTATGAAATTTGGCAGCTAATATCTACAGTTAGTACTGGTCCAGGAAAAAAATCTGGAAACTATACATTTGTGGTTAAATCCTAAAAAATAATAGCCTTAAAAGGAGGACGAAATTTCATTTGATTTAAGCCGCTAGTTCAAGTGACGGTTCACATCAAATGGTTCTGGATAAGCTAAGCTTGAATTTCAGAAAAAGCTCGAGATTTCCAATTTTTGTACGGAAACCTACTGAAGTTTCTGTACAAAAAATATATGTAATTATAGTTCCGTACAAAAAAGTTGTTAGGTTTTTTTTTAAAAAAAAATTATGGAAACTTGAAGGGATAATTTGTAAGGTCATTACCTTTTTAGTGATAAGAAATTTAGAATTAAAAATATTATTGTAAAATTTATGTAATTACTACTGGTGAATCTGAATAAATAAATAAATAAATTTGTTCCTATTTTGATATCACGTACGACTAGCCGGTCAAAGATTTTAGTAGGTCTTTTGATTTGATTTTTGACTGGTTAGCTTCTAGTTCTTCTTCTTTTCTGGCTAGTTCTTCTTCTTATGGTTAGTTCTAACTGACTGCGTTAGATATGTATATAGTATCAGCAACGAGTTGACACTACCCCTGTGAGCTATGTATATATAGATAGACATGAAATGAAATAGACATGAAGCATAGAAAAGTATGGAAGTACTCGTAACATTTTAAAATATTCTAGGTAGGTACTTGTAAAACCTTTTTGGAATAAATGAGGTTACGTAATATTGCAAAATTTATTGTAATCTATATCTACATTAGGACAAAAAAAAATTAAAGGACGAAATTTATAAAAAATAGTTATCTCAAATAGAAAGTGAATATACAGCGCACTTGTTGCGACAGTGTTAAAATACGCGTCGATTCCATAGTGAGAGGTCGTCACTAGTGCCTTGGCTCGAGCACTGCCTCAGTCATCTGTAGATATCGTTTTACAATTGAAATAATACATACTGTGCACAATTGTAAGTAAATTTTTATTTTTTTTATATTGATTATATATGTTATATAATATTCGTCAAATATCTCATGGTAATATAATAAAATATATGTTTGTATAGGTATACTAACATAATATTGATAAAAAAATATTTTCAAAAATATATATAAACATTATTTTGTCCTTTTTTTTATATGTTCTTAATACTTATTTAATTTTAAAAGTTATATACACATTATTTTTTCGCAAATCTTGATCGCTAACGATAGATGAAGTAGGTAGGTACGTTCATGGCAAAATCCATTGAGACTCTTCCGCTTTTAAATGGTCGGTAAATAAATTTCTATATGAATTGCTTATTTCTATTTTAATATTACAAGTAAGTTATATTTTATGGTAAGTTTATAGAAAATTCTTTCGCAAATCGATATTATGTAGGTACTAGGTAAAAATTTGTACTTATCTTAAGTGGACCTTAAGGTAAAGACGATGTCAGAATATTACTTTGACGGCCATGACCTGAGACTCCATCAGAGATTGTCTGTTTATTTTATATAAAAACTTTCTATAAACTTTATTTAAGGACACTAGTTTGGCACAAACTTTTATTTTATTTTAATTTTCAAATACTAGTAAAATAGACTATTTATTTAGAGGCATCAAATAAATAATGTATAAAAAAATATGTCATTTGAAATGATTTAATCACTCAAGTCTCAATATGTAGTAGCTATTTATATTTAGTAATATTTATTAATATTATTACTAACATTTTGCTGATGTTCCCACGAAATGGCAATTATTCAATTAAGTATGTACGTACTGTGTATGTGTGACTGTGCTGTGCGACTATCAAGACCATTTTCATTCTCAAGATCGCGTGGAGAACCTATTGGGTGCTTCCTGTTGACCTAGAATTATGAAATATGGCAAGAAGCAAGAACTTATACTATGAATAAAAGAAAATATCCAAGAACTGAAAATTTATAGGTATATCACAGAAGAATATCGTTAGAAACTTAAATTTGTACCTAATTCATTTTATACAAAATTTGTTTGTGTTTACGCTCGCAAACGTAAGTCAATAAGTTGGTACTTCCCGTTGACCTATAATCATAAAATTGGTATGGAACCCTCGGTGGGTGAATCCGACTCGTACTTAACAGGTTTATTTATATTTGGCAGCTAGTGAGCTTAGTAATTAGTTGTATAATTAAAATTCCAACTTACTGTATAATAAAAAAACATTTAAAATATATAAATCAGTTACTTTCCGCTTTACTCCGTAATTATTTACCTATAATTTATTTTTAATAGAAGACTAACGACAATTTTGCTTATTTTGCTATAGTTTACACAGTGAATATAAATAAAGGCGAGCAGAACGCGTTTTTATATTATTGATTCTATAAAATAATTAAGTCACCTAATTAAGTTGAATTAGACTAACGGGCTGTTAAGTACTGTTAAGTAGAACGCTCGTTTTAAAGTAATTAAACTTTTGATTACTTTTAAAATCCTACATTGTACCGTGTGGAGTTCGCGCCGAAACATAACCTCTTTCAAACTCATAGGTTATATTCGCTTCTATCGTATAGAAGACACGGGGATCGACTTAAAAAGTAAAGCTAGACATTATCTATCAGTATATTTGTTTTGTAATTGTAGTAAATTATTAATATAATTAAGATATAGAGCAATTTATACAAGTTTTCTTTTACCCGGCACTCTTAATAACCTTAAACTTGAATTTCAATTAAAAATCGTTGTTTAGGTTATTGTTATTGTTACTTAATCTGGTTACACATATATTCATTCATTCTTTATAAAATAAAGTTCTATAGTTAGTTATTATTTTAGATAGAAATATAGCAGATAGAAATTTTTGTGAACTACCTAAATATCATATCGCACTGCACTATTTAAGAATCAATATCTACAACGATTTGCAATAATGAATCCTTATTGCACTTCAATCTACGGGGAAAATAAATAATTATTTTAATTAACCTTTCAATTATATCCTAAGTAAAAAAGCAATATAAACATACCAAAAAAGGCAATCAACAATGAAGCTGTAGTGGCGCAGGGGGGCACAAGAGTGTTACTGTAACTCGACGGTTGTAGGTTCAATACCCACTCGGGGGAATAAATTATTATTTAAATAATAAATATTTTTTTTATAATATTTTAATCTTCGGTTTAGTGCCAAGGCAAAACGCTCGGTGTTGATTTCAGAGTTGGTGTATTGAGCTGTAATGACAGTCTTCTGAGCATCTCTTTGCTAAGTGAAACATTAGATTCAAACTTCTCAGATATATTGAATAAATTTATTATATTTTTTTTGTACGCTGCTCTGTGCGTTGAAGTTCCAGCATTTTTTTCACATATCTTATCTTTTTTCAGTAATAAAGATGTCCATGGCTTTTAGTGTCGGAGACATGGCTAAAAGTATGCCCGTCTTCGGCTTCATATTCACTTCCTGGGTTTCATTTGATTCGTAACGATCGTATTTGCCGAGTGGGGAGTGACGTTGCCCTACCTCCGCTCACAGATTTATTATACCTTAGCAGACTTTTTCAAAAGTGATTCTAGCACTGGACCAGAATACGTTTTATTAAGGTGTGTTTTACTCATAATTCATACTTAAGTCCTTTTTTGGCATTTACTATAACCCTAGCTTTGTGGTAGATCCCTTTTTACCATTTGAGACCTTGTTAGAGAACATTCATAGACTCGTAGGAAGGCTTGTAGTCTTCCTACAATCACACTATTAATAACAGGCTACTTTAACCATTGTACTTAAAAATACAATCACTCTTCTTCCTGCTTAAAATCTTTAGTTACCGGTGCTAACTTATAAATTCTTTCCTTATCCGCTATTCATAATTTCCCAAATATCGTTCTCATGTTACTCAATTGTTTCTTCTACTGATCATGTAGAAAAGCACATCAAATATTCCGCCTTAGCATGCTCTTACCAGGACCTCATATATTAATCTTATAAAATTAAGCCCCCTTCTTCAACGTAATCTTATTGGTATTAAACTAAATTGCTTGCGTGAAAACGTGGTTGCTATGAACTGGTTAAGCGTGCTAGACTGTATTGAAACTGATTTGTCAGCTGGTTCATTTTAATAACATTATATACGATGTTAGAGGAGAGAGGGACTGATGTTAACAAATGTCATATTATTGTTTATATTTGTAATAATTATATTTTTTAAGCATGTTATTCAGCTATGATATTAGTATTAGTAGTAGTTGAGGCCAGTCGTGGCGCAGGGGCACAACGGTTGACTGAAAAATCCGACTGGTTGTGGGTTCGATCCCCACTCGAAGAGATGAAATATTTATTTAAATTTGTATTTCCATTTCTTCGCTCTGGTGTCAGGCCTTTAATTTTTATTGTGTAAGCAAATATAATTATTGTAAAAAATCATTCGGTTACTACACTACACATACCTATGTATTAATATGTACAATACCTATCCCACTCAAGGACACTTTTCTACTGCATTAGTCACAGAAAATAAAATATTAAAAATAATCTCAAACAAATAATATACTGTTACTGATGATAGAATAGGGTTTAAATTAGTATAAACTTAAATTCGATTCAACGATTAAATTAATCTTAAATCAATTTATTGCAAGACATAAAAAATCGATTAACTGTCAATTAGAGGTAGAGGAGGACGATCCACAACTAACAGAAGCGACGAACTACTGGCAAAAAACAAGTTCAGGCACGTCCAGCTGTGTATATAGTACCATATTTTTAACTTCTCACGTTTGGCGGCAATAAGTTTATTAATACTTACCTCTGTTAAAACCAACCCTGCTCTCCCCTATGATATAAAGACACCTACTCCACTGCGTCCCGTGCGTATGAAGTATTTTCCTACTCCTTGGCTACCTGACCATATCGAAATGTGCAACGCAAAAAAAATGTTGTGAAAATGTAATTAATGAACCCTAGTACCTAAGACATCATCGGTACAATTAAAATATAGCTCACAATCGTTGCAATATGTTGTGTAGAAATAACCGACAACATCCAAATTTGTGATTGAGGAAAAGGATACATACAAAGCTTGGATTTTCTTTAAAATCTATTGGAGTTGGCAAAGCGCAACAAATTATTGTAAATTTCAAGAACATCGATTTAAATTAACTACTATTAATCTTCATCCAGTCCTAGTGTTCCTTTTTTTAGTCTATTTGCGGAAATTTATCTTAAGAAGACCATTTTAGAAAAAAAAACTGATACTGTTGGTACTGACAGCATTAGTCTCACAATGGTAATTCCCACCCTGGAAATTATATTACCTGTGGCTACATGTATAATATTTAATTAATAACTCTATAACATCGAAGCAATTTCTTTCAACGTCGAAATATACCCATATATGCGTGGAAATATTAATTCGATCGTATCTATACTTTTCGAGAAAATGTAAATTTAAAGTAATTCAACTCTCTGTTTACGACCGCAAGCATAGGCATAAGTCCTGCGTCCTTGGCGCCGATATCGTACTCGCAACCAGCCATGTAGTGTTTGCACTTTATGCATGCATGTATAAATTATATTGATTATATAATTTATATTCATTATCCTATGGTAAATGCAGCATAATAAAATAATTATAAGTGGTATACGGACGAAGCCGCGAGTGGGCCGCTTGTATCTATAATATAATATAATATAAATTTGTATTAAATGGTATACTGGAAATATAGTAATATTTTTATTTATTTTATAACCTTATATACTATTTACACCGTATGCTTCCCTTAATTTGCTATTTACTTATTTCGGCCTGGCAAAGATTGCCATGATGAGGCCGCCTTTCTTACATATATTTTTTATTGTATTTCTGTGTCTTTTCGTGCGTGTACAATAAATAATAATATATTTTTTTGTATTACAACTAACTATCTGCATTACCTGCGTGCAGATAAGATCTGCAAATAAATGACACAAAGACATCTGGTTCACACCAGTTCAATGATAAAATGTGATATAAGATAAATAAATGATGGGCTTTATCATAATAAGACTTTAATCATAGCTGACAAAATCATGATCATCATCAACATATACTGTTATGTAACAATCACTCTCAAATAATTTAATAATAAAACCGGCTGCTCCGAATGTTGATTGTCGTGTAAATATGCAAAACAACTCTAACGGCATTTCGGCATTCATCTATAAATTACACAACTATATTATACAAGAAATACTTAAGTGATTCATAATTTATTACATTTTCACTTTCAGTCATAACATACTAAAAGTTTACCCTCCACGTGGATGTCAAACCGGTTTATAGGTTTCGCAAAAAAAATTACTTTACTAATCTTATTTCGTTATAAACTTATGAGTACGATGTTTCGAAGGTAGGTAACCTACTTGACTTGCCATTTCATTTTGTTCCGAAATAATGTATAAGCCAAGATAGGTTTAAAATAAAGCTCATCACATAATGAGAGAACAATCTCACTGTGTAGGATTTGACTATACAAGTGGTAACTGAAAGACAGAAAGATAGAGAAAACCGAGCTTCTCGTTCATAGACTGAGAGATTGATATATGAACATTCCTTTAAGTAGAGATGCAATTCACAATCATAGTACAATTAGATATTCCCCAAGTTCCAAAGTACGTAGTAATGCCAGCAGTTACGAAGTTACGACTAATCGTCCGTCCGGGTTGTTTTAACGATAAATTTGATCACTTCCGCTATTATTCAATTCCGAAGCTTAGCCGTTGTTCTTAAGCCGCACACACACAATGTTATTGTCAATACTATATTGCCAATAATATTGTTTAATATATGACTCCGCACACTACACAATATTATTGACAATATTTCGTAGTAAAATCTGACGCAGTCGCTCAGTAGCTGTGTTTGTATGCGGACGTGTTAAATTCAAAAATAGCTAGAAATAAATAAGGCGTTCCTTTAGTTATTGCATTTAGCGTACTTACAAAAAAAAGCAATAAAAAAAGATAGATCAAAGACAAGATGAAAGAAAATCTGAGTTTAAGAATTTCAATATTATTAATGAATTACAACAGAGGCCATTCGTGTCCCAGGAGCACTAAGTATGACTGTAAACTTGTTGTGGATGTGATTACCGCTCGGAAATGAAATATTTATTTAAATTTATATTTTAATTTTTCGCTCTGGTGTCGAGACAAAGCGCGGCGATGAGTGCCACTACTCAATTCAGAAAAAGGAGTGTAACTAGATTCCCTCTGCCTGCTGTCCGGGGAAACAGTGTGAAGCTAATTTTAATAACAGAGAATGATTTAAAAAAGTACATGAGGATACGAGATGCCCGTTTTCAAAAAATATTATCCCTATTTCGTTAGATTTATTTGTAAATACTCGTATCAGGAAGCTTCTTTAAAGCACAATATTTTTAACTTTATCATGATATGCTTCAATACATGTATTCTACAGCTCTGTATATGTTTGCCATGTTTTAATAAACTCTATTAAATGTTGTTTTTCCGTGGGAGTAGTATGATCAACATTAGTTTCGCAATCTACACTGTTTTCATCGTCCATCTTGAATAAAAAGCAGAAGCATTGGTCTCCTTTGGAGTCCTACTTTGAACTAAAACGCAACAGTATTGTTGACAGAAACCCTGCCTCCCCCAATATTGTTGTGGCAAAAACAGGATTTCTAGAAAGCTAAAATTATATTGCAAACCGGCCGCAACACGCTATATTATTGACAGTACGTACTTTATTGACAATATTATTGTACGTGTGCGGCCAGGCTTAATCTACCTGGACGACGATTTTTTAACAGTCATACAAAAAATATCTCAACTACCTAGTGGCTATATGCGTCTCCGTCCGTGTGTACTTTATTACAGAGTGTGGTTGTGGGTTCGATCCACACTTGAGGAAATGAAATATTTATTATTAATATGAATTTATCATATTTCCATTTCTTCGCTCTGGTGTGGAGGTAAAGCACGGTGCTGATTTCTGCAACTCAACAAGCAATGTTCATTTGCACATCTCATATCATCTTATATAGTTCGGTTTCTCTTTTCTGTATGTTATTGATCACTTCAAAACCTTTAATTTTTATATATCAGCAGAGAACGCCTATTATAGTGCACTACAATCTGCAAAGGCGTAATTTCCATATTCCAGACCTTGTATTTCTATGTATATGACACGGGAAAATACTCATCAAGTTTTTCACAGTTTACTAAGGTGCCATTTACATGTTTTTTTAGTTGGCCTCTTAAAGTTCCGCATCCAATGTTGCAGACACTGGATTTCTGACGATGACTCGCTCACAAAGTCTTTGAGTTAAAAGTTAAAATTTGATATCCTTTACATCACTTACCTACGACTGATCGAATCGCTACGACTTCCACATACACGATGGTCTCGATTTCACTCTGGTCTGTAATGAAAACACAGCCGTTTTTTCGTATCATAAAAATATTGTATAAAAATATCATGCAATATAAAACACTTTCTTTTCATTTTAACGCTGTATCCCAGATATAGCACACATATACTCGGTTCTCCACTTGCCGCCGAATGTTCGAAGCATGCGTGTTTTGCCTTGGTACCAGAGCGAAGGAATGAAAATATTAAATAATTCATTTCCCCGAGTAGGAATTAAACCTATAACCGTCGTGTTACAGTCACATGCTTGTGCTCCAGCGCCGGACGAGTCGGCCCCCTAAAAATATTATATTTTTCTTCTTTTTTAAACGAAGGAACCATTCCTGTTTAAACAATTCTACAATTAAAATTTAGAAACGTGGTTTTCTTATGAAAAGGTTTGAATTTAAAAACTCATTTGAAGTTGATATTTAAAACATTTTATAGGTTTCTACAAAAATCACAAGACGCTTCGTATCGTTACCAAATGCTTTACTTATTTAAACGACGATATTTAATTTCAACAAATGATTTCCGCGTAAATAAATTACGTATATATATCAATCACATTATACATAAACAATACGTAATGCCTCTAGAATTCGGTGGAAAGCGGGGAGCGGAGTGTTTTAACACTAGGCTCCCTCTGCCTGCCTTGCTACATGCGGGATACAACGTGAAATTAAAAAAAATATACATAACAAGAAGTTGGTACCGTACTTACAGATTAAATCTATATCTATACTTATAATAAATCTGTAGAAAAGTCGTTTCTGTACATTGAAAATATTTAAAAAAAAAATTGCCAGGGTGTTAAAGGATAATTAACAGAATCCATTTTCAACATTTTTGGAATTTTTGTCT
>DWMY01000105.1:0-49606 GCA_018249775.1 Heliconius hecalesia formosus
CATGAGAAAAACATAGCGTGTCCAAATGTAGGTCTGCTACCTTCAAGGTTTGACCCTGAGAGCATTCAGTTTTCAGAAGCGATAAATGTATCTATTTTCAATTCGGAATCAATCCCGCGGGAACTCCAGGATAAAAAATAGCCTATATATTATTCTGGGTCTTCAGCTACCTACATGCCAAATTTCATCGTAATGGGTTCAGTAGTATTTACGTGAAAGAGTAACAAACATCCATACATACTCACAAACTTTCGCATTTATAATATTAGTAGGATTTTAAATGAAACGTGACCACGGAGTACTGCAAAATGTTCGGAACGTTGGGTTTCAAAAAATGTATTGTACAAAATATACGCGATTAATCCGGTTAAAAGAGTTTTATTTAAAATAAATAAGACATTTTATATCTCACATATTTAGTGACCTTAATTCACAACTTAATTGCGCATGACATACGTGGGATTTCTCGCGTAAACCCCGATCAGACTGGAATTTCGAGATAAAAAGTAACATATATGTTGGTACACAACTTCTTTATCTTTCAGTGAAAGTCCCATAAAAAATAATTCAGCTGTTCCGCAGATTAGCTCTAGACAGAACAGAAACACACCATTTTAAAAATTGTTTTTTTTGTGTTTTACTACATGTTTTTGGCAGACACTCACAGTTTTCTGTACGGAGATTATTTTGAAGTATCATTAATATTATAAAATAATTATCCAAATAAATGTGAAATAGGAAATGATACAGAATATGTAACAACTTAATGTATTTAATCGCACGTCTTCATTGTCTATTTAATCTAAATTTGGTCTAATAATTTACCACGCGTGAGCGAGGCCGGCGTAAGCGAGGGGAGCGTGGACGAGGGGCGCGGGGTGGGACTGAGACAGGCTCTGGACGGACACGGAGTGGGATCCAGCGACGCCAGCGATGACGGGGGCAGAGTAAGCAGAGATGGCGGGGGCAACCACGGGGGCAGAGTAGGCAGAGATAGCGGGGACGACCCAGGGGGCAGAGTAGGCAGCAACGGCGGGGGTGGCGACCACTGGGGCGACTACACCGTGACCGGCGAGCTGGCGGGCAGCTACAGGCGAGACGTTAGCGGCAACTCCGTCGATCTGGGCGGCGGCCACTTGGGCGGCGTTGACTGCGGACCAGGCGTGGTCCTCAGCGGCGTTGATGGCGCGGCCTTGGATCTCTGCGGCTTGGTCGTTGACGGCGCGGACGTGGTCAGACACTTGCACGTGGGCGTCGATGGCGGCTCCCTGGATGTCGCCGGAGTTGACGGGCAACGCTGCGGGGACAGCGGCGTATGCCAAGGGAGCTCCGTGAGCGAGGAGCCCGGCGGAGTAGGGTGCGGCCAGCAGAGCACCGGAAGGTGCGGCTGCGGCGCAGGCGAAGACGGCGGCGGCTACAATCTATAAAAATATAATTAGTTATGGATTATTGAAAACCTTGACTCATGAATAATTAAAATTTCAAGTAATCGTAATTGAATAACGAATAAAATTAAAAAAATAAATAACTATGCCATAATGAATCAATTGTAATTTAAAGATTTTACTAGTAAATATCTTATTGAGAGTATCCATTAAAAAGGAACTCAACAAAATCTAGCACAAAATAGCTAAATAGCCTCAGTCAGTATCACAATTTACAGCACAAAGGAAGCACGTTGTCGGTAACTAATGGAGCTTATAGCAATGATCCTTGGTCTTTGAAAATACGCAATAAAACCCACCAGAAATCTCATCGTGCACTTCTGTTAGACTGCTCGAAAGCTACTGATTGATCTCATTACGTTTCAGTCAGCTTTTATATCGTTTCTATAATGACGCGAAACGGATTTCGTACATAACTGCTGTCAAGGGCGTAGAGTGCAGGAAGGCTTAAAAAGGAAGTTTCCTAATTTATCTGTAAATCTAATATATGCTTTGACTTTCGTGTGAGGCCGTAGGAGGCCCTCGTGGCGCAGGGGCACAAGGATGTAACTGTAACGCGATGATTATGGATTCCACTTGCTCACATGAGAGAATGAATTATTATTTATTAATATTTTCATTTCTGCGGTCTGCCATGAAGACAAAATCCCAGCGATGAGTTCTGCCACTCAGCACGCAATGTCTCGAAAGGTTAACACTGTGTTCCTTCTGCCTACCTTGCGATCTGCTAGTAACAGCGTGAAGCTGCTGTGATTGGATTTTTTTATCTTAATAACACACGTGTATCCACACGTTGATATTTATAATAAAAAAATTGATAACGACACGCACAATTTTAAATTTGTCCGGTTGTTGTCTTAAAAATATTGGCATGGCATGGATAACATTATTTATTGTTACAAACCGAAAAACATTATCTCTAGTCTAGTAAGTATCATTGCACTCAAGTCGTCAATATCCGATATAACTACTGCTATACAAGGTTCACATTTAATTAATTTAATGACAACCAAAGCGATATGCTTGACATTGTGGTAAAATTCTTATTTCTAAGTTGTTATATTACTATTTTAAATTTCTTTCTTCCGTAGTCTCCACTAAAACGTCTTTCGTTTTCCTACATACCGAATTTCAACACTAGTTTCGCCTTTTTTCTTTTTTTTATCCTCCCGGAACTTAGTAATTAACTGAGGGGTTTTATCTATATGTAGGAATATCACGGTAAAGTTTAAAAGCGTAATTTTCCACTATACTAATATCCAAAAAAAAATTGTTAGTTTGTTTATATAAATGCTAATATGTCTGGAACTACTGGTCGATTTATTTGGATGAAATCTACATTCCTCAGGGGTGCTATAGGCTATATTATATTACGATGTTATTCTTTTTCTTAAATACTCGCTCTAGTACAAGCAATAATAAATAGCAATAATAATGAACGCCATCAAATCGCTTTTACCGCGAGCGCTACAGAAATAATTAAATATATTATGTATGTAAAAATATTCAATTTGTGTTTTTTTTTTCAAGTTTATATGATGTTGCGATATTATAATACAAACAAACCATTTTATAATTTTTGTATCACTGTCGCCATTCTATTTTTACGGGCTCGGGATTGTCCAGAACAGTTGAACTGATTCTGATTTTTATGGGACTTTTACTAATCGACAACATAGACTACTTTTTATCCCGGAATTTTCGCGGGATAGGGATTAACGCAGATTTGGCGCGTAGAGGCCATTACTATTAATTATTATATAGCTAATCTTGTAGTGTTTTACAGTATTTTTTCAGATCTTAATATTTTTATGTTTTCACCGAAGCTGTTTGTCTGGTCTGGCCGAAGAAAATAGTTTAAATACAATCTTTCTCCCGAGATTGGACCCACGACCATCGCGTTTACAGTCAGACTCTGTCCCACGATGGCCAGAGGGCCTCAATTACATAATAAAATTTGTTGTTATGATCAAGAAAGATAAAAAGGGCTTGGATGCGTCGTCGTCAGGATTTTACAACGTTGAGGAATGGGCACGGTTCTTTTCATATCTAAGTAAAACAAGTTACCAATTACTTTAATGTGGCACTTAATTTCTAGGACAAACATAAATTAACAAATATTCCGTTTGTCTAATATCAAAATACTTAAGAAACTGTGGAGTGTGTGCACTAGAAACTTTTTTTTACCTGTAAAAAAAATACTGTGTCACGTACATAGCACAGTAGGCAAAGGGAACCTAGTGTTAAGACTTAAGAACGGGGAACTAAAAACTTTCTATTATTATTTTACATGAGAAACTCCAGTTCGGGATACCCCTTATATGGGGCTTGCGGAACGCCAGATGAAGGCCTGCCGAATACCCACTAAGCTTCCACGGTGCTCCTCTGCGACCTCCACTGGAAGAAGAACCTTTCTGCTTCTTACTTTATTTATACCGCCTATATTTAAGAAATAAAGCCGAGATCGGTAAAATTCAGATATTTGAATACACGCTGCAGGAAATGATGAGTTAAAACAACACTTAACAAATCATAATTTAAATCTTTTGGCATTTTATTTGATGTTACTCGCAAAACACATCGTATTTAATAATATTATTAGGCGGTAGTTACATACGTACGAAAAAGGCGTTTTTCCCGCGTAAAACCCTTCTAGAATTTCCGAATAAAAAGTAGCCTATACGTTGCACTACAACTCTATTTATCTTTCAGTGGAAGTCCCATAAAAATCATCATCGGATCAGCTCTTCCGAAGAGTAGCCCAAGACAAACAAAAAGGCAAATATTTAAAATAGTTTTTTTTTGTGTTTTAGTATCATGTAGATAAGTAGGTATACTTATAAATTATAAACTGAAAAAAAAGGATTATTTAGAAACCACTGACAGATATTTCCATTTTAATATACGTATAGTATAACAAAGTAATATGAATTGTTTATTTACATTTATGAGGCCGTCACAGTGGCACAAAGGTGTGGCTGTATCGGGGACGGGGGTTAGTGGGGTCGCACAGCGCGACGCTGATTTGTTTTATTTTTAAATAAATAAGGTATATGAAATTATACAGAATATGTAACAACTTAATGTTTTTATTCGCATGTCTTCATTGTCTATTTAATCTAAATTTGGTCTAATAATTTACCACGCGTGAGCGAGGCCGTGGGCGGCGTAAGCGAGGGGAGTGTGGTGGATGATGGGGGCAGAGTAGGCGGAGATAGCGGGGGCGAGCCAGGGGGCAGAGTAGGCAGCGACGGCGGAGGCAGCGACCACTGGGGCGACTACACCGTGACCGGCGAGCTGGCGGGCAGCGACAGGCGAGACGTTAGCGGCAACTCCGTCGATCTGGGCGGCGGCCACTTGGGCAGCGTTGACTGCGGACCAGGCGTGGTCCTCAGCGGCGTTGATGGCGCGGCCTTGGATCTCTGCGGCTTGGTCGTTGACGGCGCGGACGTGGTCGGACACTTGCACGTGGGCGTCGATGGCGGCTCCCTGGATGTCGCCGGAGTTGACGGGCAACGCTGCGGGGACGGTGGCGTACGCCAAGGGAGCTCCGTGAGCGAGAAGCCCGGCGGAGTAGGGTGCGGCCAGCAGAGCACCGGAAGGTGCGGCTGCGGCGCAGGCGAAGACGGCGGCGGCTACAATCTATAAAAATGTTATATATTATTAAAAAACATTGACTCATAAATAATTTAAAATTCAAATATATAACGAATCAATTGTAATTTAAGGATTATACTAGTAAATATCTAATTCAGAACATTCATTTAAAACGGACTCAACAAAATCTGGCACAAAATAACTAAATAGCCTCAATTGGTGTCACAATTCACAGCACAAATGGAGCACGTTGTCGGTAACTAATGGAGCTTATAACAATGGTCCTTGGTCTTTGAAAGTACGCAATAAAACCCACCAGAAATCTCATCGTGCACTTCTGTTAGACTGCTCGAAAGCTACTGATTGATCTCATTACGTTTCAGTCAGCTTTTATACTGTATCTATAATGACGCGAAACGGAACTCCGTACATAACTGGCTCTCAAGGGCGTAGGGTGCAGGAAGTTTGACAGATCGGCGAATTCGACGTATGATCGATTTTAGTTCACAAGAATGCGGCCAATGTCGTTAACTTTTTAATTTAGTCGGACAAGATTAAGCATGCAACTTGTTCGTAGTTTTATTGTTTGCATACTATCAGAGATTTATTGTACAGTTGTATAACAAGTGCGAATGTTGGGAAGTATTACATAATAATGTAAGTTTTTTTTCTAGCGCACGCGGTATTCCGCACATAGCTTGGGAGGCAGAGGTAACCTATTAGTGTTAAGACACTCCGTTCCTTTGTTTAGGACACTTCCTTTGCCATTTTACGCCAACTTCTATATTCATTGCGTGTTGAGTGGCGGAACTCAACGCCGTGCTTTGCCTCGTTACCACAGCCAGAAATAATGCCAGTGTTAGTTCACGTGTGGATGTTGTATAAAGCGCCCTCGAAAATAAACTTTTGCCTGATTTTTTTTTAAATCTGAAAAAAATATATATAATGAGCTTATGGATAGCTAACGTGAAGATGAAGATATCTTTAATAGATTCCGAGAAAATAGACTTTAATCTTAAGGGTTACTACCCTTATAACTTCTTTACTGTATACCCATACAAAGAGGAGGCAAAAAAATGGTGCAACGCTATTTCCGATAAAATGCCGTAAAATTATATAAAAAATAATTAATTACAAGCCAGTGCAGCTTTCCCATGCTTATCGGGCTAGACTGTTTCAAAATATATTCTTAAATATAATTTTCAATGTACAATAAATAGTGAAGGCACTATTATCAATTTGACATTGTTCACTGCGTATTGAATAATCTACATACACAATAAAATAATTTATCACTCCTTTCCAAGTTAAGTAAAGCCGCAAGACACCTAAAAATGTTAGCACATTACATTATCTGACATTTATTTGTATCCACGACCCGCTCGCGGCTTCACTCGCTTGAACTGTATAATTATTGATTTACTTATCTACATTACTTTCCTTTTTTATATAATAATGTAAAGTTTAAACCAATTCAATAAACCAATTATTTATAGCAGTTCTGTCTAAAAGCATTCTTTAAAATTAAATAACTTTTTTTATTTATAAACCGATTGCAATAAAACGAACACTAAATGTTAGTTAGGCTTAAATACATTGAGTGAGTATAAACTTCAATTAACTCGGATGAGCTGATTCTGTGATTAGCGTTAAGGGGCCGTTCAAGTATTACGTAAGCAGTTTTTTTGCAATTATTGACCCCCCCTCCCCTATGTCATCAAAAATAAGCAATCCTCTCACCCCCTCCCCCAATGCTTACGTAAACATTGGCATATACATTTTTTTAAGTTATTTTTTATTGATATTTTATTTGTATCTACATATATAAAAGAACATGTGCCCACTGGCTAAGGTAATACGCACGCACAGCCGTAACCGCTGATAGTAGAAACGTGAAATTTTTACAGATTTATAATTTCGAATTCTGTCAAATTTGAAAAAATTTAACCCTAAAGGGATGAAATAAGGGTTGACAGTTTGTATGGAATAAAAATTAAATCAGCACCGTTTTTTATAAAATTTTAAATTCAGACTTTTAAAAATATTTCAATGAACACGTGTTTCGTGGTTTATTTTAATTCACCCCCTAAAGGTGCAAATAAGGGGTTGAAAGTTTGTATGTAAAAATCCTTAAATCGCCACCAATTTTTATAAAATTTGAAATTTAGACTCTTGACAATGTGCCATTCCCGCTAAATAGATATAATAAACTTATATATTATATTATAAAACTAATAGTTATATCGTCTACCATACATACTTCTACCAAATATAGCCATAAATCATAATATATATGAAAAAATAAATAACTTCTGCTTACATAATTACTAGCTAGACCCCCCACCCCCCATGTCATCAAAAATAAGCAAACCCAAGACCCCCCCGTCCCCCTACAGTGCTTACGTAATACTTGAACGGCCCCTAACAACGTACAGACAAACAGACAAAACATCTAAAAAATCATTGTTTTTGGGTCTATTACTATTATATTTAATAAATGTTACCAATAACATTTTGTCTTATAGATATATCTTCCACGTACAAACACCGATCTGTTACGATTTTTTTATAAGTATAAATTACTTAACTTCTTTAATAATAAGCAATACATGTTTTTTTTTACATTTGCAAGTATGCTTGTAACAATTAATCGGTCTAATTGTATTCACGGTTTCACCTTTCGACTCGACAACTTAGATTTTAGATAGTGGTTTGCATTGATTAAAAATATTATCCGTATTCGAATGTTAATTGTGCAAAGTGCATGTGACGCCATCGTGGCACATTTGGGGAGCGATTGAATGTATAGTGCTGATGACTGCTGGTTCGTATCCCGCTAGGGGAATATGTATGCTAGATAAATCATTATGAAAGTTTATTTAAATGATACCTATAGGAAAAAATTGAGTTTTTATTTTGCTCTTTTAAAAAGTAAAAAAGATATTAAGTCAAGTGCTAGTTCGATTTGCCTACTAATATTAAAATTTTAGGATTGTGGGAGTACAAGTTATAAAAATTCACATGCTAATGGGATATGCACTCGTTTATTTTATACTAGAGGCCGCCCGCGACTTCGTCCGCGTGGAAACCCAATGATAACGTAACAATATTATCAACATAAGAAATATGGTAACTAAGTATTGCAAAGCTCTAATCATAGGTCTATTGGTAGCTACTGCAGTATGCTCCTACTACTGCATAAACTATGTGAGCAAGCCACATAGAGCTGCCCATGAGAAAAACATAGCGTGTCCAAATGTAGGTCTGCTCCCTTAAAGGTTTGACCCTGAGAGCATTCAGTTTTCAGAAGCGATAAATGTATCCATTTTCAATTCGGAATCAATCCCGCGGGAACTCCGGGATAAAAAATAGCCTATATGTTATTCTGGATCTTCAGCTACCTACATACCAAATTTCATCGTAATGGGTTCAGTAGCATTTGCGTGAAAGAGTAACAAACATCCATACATACTCACAAACTTTATAATATTAGTAGGATGTTTATAAGTTATATATTTCCTTTTTTTCTTTGTTTATACTATAAGTTCTTACTTGTCGTTATATTTCATAGTAGGTTAACGGGAAATTCCCTACAGAATATTGATTACTTCTTTTGATTGCGTTGATTTAGAAGCCTGATTATTCCTGTGCTCCAAAGGATCGTGAACCTGATGAATGGTTTTGACAAACGTAAATCGTAGTCCGTTGTCTTTACACTTTTAAGCTATACTGATATATTTTAGTTGTTAAAAACACGAATTAACTTATGCTATTCCTGTAACATTATCCACTTTTTATTTATATTTATTTATATATAAGCAATATAAAAAAAATGTAGAACTACTTTGCAAGGTTATTTTATTTATAATTAGTTATAATAACACTAAATTATTTCCTATTTTGTTTATAAAAAGAACAGAAAATAAATTATAAGCTTGTAATCTATTGAAAAACCTATGTTTATATCATTCTATCCTCTTAATTTTGATATTACACGAAAATTGGAGGCATTGCGTATTGAGTGGCGGAACTTAAAGCCGCACTTTACTTCAATGCCAGAGCGAAGAAATGAAAATATAAATTTAAAAAAATATTCCATATCCTCGAGTAGGGATCGAACCCACAAGCAACCACGCTTATAGTCATACACTTGTGCCACTGCGCCACAAGGCCTCCTCTTTACCTCCATTTTAAATAAATGATGTGTAGAAGCTATAGAAACTTTAAAAAAAATATCTTAAATATATATAACCATTTCCTAAATAGGGTCACATACACAAACGCCATGTATTCACATAAAAATTTGCACTACAATGATTAAAATATGTCAATACATTTTTTTTTTCGTTGATATAAACTTACTAATAACAATAAACTATATGAAATATTAATACTTTCTAGATTCCTTATAGGGCTGCCCTGTCATTCAAGGTCGGCATCATATAACATACGTATGTATGTATATACTACATATTTGTTAACACAGTGGATCCGGGTTCCAATAAAACTTATAGGTTAAATGCCTTGTGAGTTGTTATGACAAAAATCTTACTAAAGATAAAAGAAACTAGCATATTAAATTTAAATAGTAATTAAGCGACACTAATTGTGATTTGGAGGCTAACTAACACTTTTGATAAATAACATTCTTGAAATATGTTTCATTTATTATTATCCGATTTCTTCGGTGTTCTTAATTTATAATGTAATGAAAGAGAAGGACTTGGTAATAAAATTTAATTGTTTTTTTTCTACTTATATAAAAAGAAATTGTTTGAGTATTTTTTATAATTCATACAACAGTGTGAAATCAAGAATATAGTGTAAGAAGCACTATCGTAAGTTGAAAACAGTAACATTGATATCTTTCAAAGAGTTTTTTTTTATCATTACAGTGAGCGAAGCGAGAGCTCATTGTGCTCTTGCGATGCAAACTAAGAAAAATTTCGATAAGGAATGAAATGACAAAACGGCAAACTATAAAACGTGTCGATTTTGTTGTGACGTAGATAGGCCGTGGCTTACATTCTGTACACGAAATCTCCGAAAAAAAACGTTATATAATATAACCTACATTCTCGAATTTGGTTGATCCTTCTAACACAAAATGTTTCTAAGTAGAAAGTGTTTCTAAGGAAAGAAAAAGTGATTTATCACTTAGCCCACTGAAAGCTACTACAATATGTCAAACGACAATTTAATAATAATAATATTTAAATTACAAAATTTTCTTTTACTCAACCTTTTTTTTACAAGAATTGTCCAGTATTATTAATGATATAAGCCTAGGATAAACAACAAAGAGTTTTATAATCTGACATCATAACAATGCGACCCCAGTGAAGCCGACAAAGGGAAGTCAGGGGCAGCTCGTAACCCTTGAACTGGGTCACGGTTCATTCACACTGACACGAGACAAAATTATCCATTTGGTTTGGAAATATGAAAATTTGATGATCTTCTATTTTAACTTAAAGCTCTCTTAAGGAATATCTATAGGATAAAAAGTATAAAAGCATATTTATATATTTCTAGTGATTTGGTAGGTTTTGAATTGCTTTTAATTTGGGCGGAGAGATGTCAACGGAGTGTTCTAACACTAGATTCTCTCTGGCAACCTTAAGGGATGAAGCATGTAGCTAGAAAAAAATTTTAAGCCTTGTTGTTTCTACGCTATGTATATCCTCGGGTCTGACATGATAGAAAACGAAAAATAAGTGACTTATCATTGGTCTCACTTTACCTTGCACGTAGAATAAGATATTCGTAAAGAATAAAAATATACAGGAAATGCACGAAGGTAAAAAAGAATACTTACAAAATCGATCTACCTGTTTACTTTCTCACGGGTACTACCCGCGGTAGGTCTAAGGAAAGGGATTTCCCAAGGACGCAATTATTAATCATGATTTTTTTATATTCTTGATATGGGCGTTGAAAGTTAAAAATAAATTCTTCATGTATAATACAACGGCCACCGTGGCTCTGTGTCACAAGCGTGTGAACACGACACTTGTAGGGTCAATCGCCGCTCGGGCTAATGAATTATTTAATATTTTTTTATTTCCTAGCTTTTATAACATTGCAAATCGCGGCGTTGAGGTCCGTCACTTAACACGCAATGCCAATGCCATATGCGAGATAAAGCGTGATGCTGAAAAAATCCTATAAATCTTATTTATTAAAAAGGTTTTCACAAGTGACATTTTGCTTAACATGAATGAAATAAAATCCATTTATAAAACTCAATTTTCAGTAAATCTTTTGTTATACGTTTCTGTTATATATTCACACGTCAGCGTAGTAAAGTGGTTAAATGTAACTACATAGCGATGATTTTAGATTCGATTACTAGTCAAAATATTTTTTGTATTTTAGTTTCTTTAATCTATTAAAATAAAGCAAAGGGTTTCATTCCGTTACAAAACTTGTAATGTCTCAAGAACGATCTTAAAAATTTCGAAAAATAATATTTTAAAACTATTTTAACTCTCTAAATTATTCTGTAAATTGCAATTGACCTCAAAATTATTACTTTGGCATACATTTAACATTCAATCGTTCATTTGTTCGTTTTTTCACATAGTACCCATAGCTAATATTTAAAATTTAAAATAATACATTCAATCTGGGTAACTTTGACAGATACGAGCAATATTTTACACTGTCTAAAAATTTAAAGAGCAACAGTGTTCGTTTTATTAGTGCTCTCATAATACTTTTCACCCATAGAAATTCACATAAATCTTTTAAAATACATTAATAGAAGAAAATCTAAATTTGTAGTCTGTCAAAGTTACCCTCATCAAATGGGTAACTTTGACACACAAAGAACCGTTCATAAAAAGGTAGTCATCATTATTCTTGTTATCAATCTAGGTAACATTAATTCATGTTCGTATTAAATAATAGTACATTAATAAAAACTGATGTATTGAAACAATCATTCCACGATACTGATTGAAAAAAATGTCTCCAATTTTTTCAATCAGTATCGTTTGGTATTTTTATACCGTATATTCTTAATCAGCATCAAAAAATACTTCAAAACACGCTTAATAGAAAACTTTTAAGCGAATTAAAAAGAAAAGAAGCGAAAATAATTTAAAAGCAAAAAAAAATACAATTTTTAAAGAACTTGAATATTAATTGTCTTTTCGCTAAGACCACCCTACCCCCATTCCAACCCCAGAATCCCACCCACAGTCGTCATCAATTACTAGTTTTACTGGCATCTAATGTAGATAAAACATCATCATATTTTTTTTTCAATTTTATACGGCAATTCATTTAGCACGTTTGATGATTATGGTCGTACATTAACATTACATTCAATTATATTGTTTTTCATGTGCTGTGTCTAAGTTTATTTTTAAAAGCTTCACGCTGTATTCCGTACACAGCAGGGTAGGCAGAGGGAACCTAGTGTCATAAGGCACTCCGTTCCCCAATTTCTGTCGAATTCTGGAGGCATTGCGTGTTGAGTGGCAGAACTCAACGCCGCGCTTTACCCTCTACACCAGAGCGAAGAAATGGAAATATAAATTTAAGTAAACATTTCATCTTCTCGAGTGGGGATCGAACCCACAACTAGTCAGTTTTACAGTCACACTTTGTGTCACTACGACAAGACTGGCCTCTCTCTCTCTAAGTTTATTTTCGTTTTTAAAGCTAAGATTCATTAATTAAAATTAAAATATTTAATAAAAATAGTCAATAGTATTGTATCATACGGAAAATTATCAAAATTAGTCCGAGATCCCACTGACAATGTTACCCGAAAAGAATCGAAGTTACCCAGATTGACTATACATATCCTCAATAGTCACTATTTCTAATAGAATTAAGTCGTGATAAAATTCAACCAGAAAGTAGCATATCGTGTAAAATAAAGTCAGGTATTCTAGTTAAATTAATGAACTAAGAAACCTCGAGTTCAGCTCTAGTTATTTAAGTTTAAATATTAAGGTTGACATGCAGACGTCTACATGGCGCCATTTACCTACAACCTTATTTACGGTTTCTTTATGCGAGATATATTTACGTACGTATTGAAAGGTTAATATGTTTAAATTTTAAATTTTGTAATTTATACGCAGGGGCACTAGCGTGTGCATGTAAACGCGACAGATTGTGGGTTCGATTCCCAATCAAGGAATGAAATATTAAATATTTTTATTTAATTTAATATTTAAATTTCTTCACCGGTGTCGAAGCAAAGCAATATTTAGTTTCGCCACTCAATATTGCGCTATATACACGCATAACACGCAATGCTTCCAGAATCGGCGGAAAGTGGAGAACGGAGTGTCTTAACACTACCTTTCTCCGCCTACTCTGTTACATGCGAGAAGCTGAAAAAAATGGTGTAATATCATTTAACTCGAAAAAAAATACATTATAGAATTCCTCACTGATAATACCTCGTGTCAGTCCAATCCGATCCGTTACAATTTTATTATAGGTACCTATAGATATAAATAAGTTTTCAAAATTATGTTCTTTGATGTTTTTCTATTTAATTTCTAATTTTGAGGCCAGATTTTTTATAACTTCTATTTTAATGGAATAATTAAAGAATTTACTAACGTATATACATAGATACTAGTAGTATACCAATACATATAACGTGCCTCTCTGTAGACCTAAACTTAAATGAAGTCCCAGAAACACTTGACTAGTTGTTCCAGACAATTTGCACATGTTTAAACTTCCAACATTTAATTAGTAGTGATAGTTCATGTGGGTATAAACTACTTTTTGACGTTTTGATAAAATAAATAAATCAGCTTCACGCTGTATCTCGCACACAGCAGGGTAGGCAGAGAGAACCTGTTAAGACACCCCGTTCCCCACTTTCCGCCGAGTTCATTGCGTGTTGAGTGGCGGAACTCAACGACGCGCTTTACCTCGACACCAGAGGGAAGAAATGAAAATATAAATGTAAATAAATATTTCATTTCCTCGAGTGGGGATCGAACCCACAACCAGTTGATTTTACAGTCACACTTAGTGTCCCTGCGCCACGACTGGCCTCTATTGATAAAATAAAATATTTATATTTTTATAGTCTTAGTTATTAGTGGGAATAATGTTTGAATATTAATATATATATACAGTTAAATTTTTCTTACATTCTTAATATTGCAAAAGTTGTAAAACCTCTTTTCTCTTTGTAAGATGGTACCTATATAAAAAAATATATATTTTGTTTTTCACATAAGAGTTTTGTAATAAATTGTTGATATAATTTTATCATAAGACATTAGACAAAGAAATTTTCTTTTTACATGTATAACAAGAACAAGAAGAAGTTTTATCTCATATTCTTCACTGTCTTCCTAGTTCTTTGATTGCAAGGCATTAATATTTTAATTAATAGTAGAATAATTTCGTAGAACTTTACCGACTTTCAAACTGAAAGTTGAACTGATCTAAGCAATTTAATTATATCGGAATTCCATTAAATTCAGTTCCGCTTTACTTCTACTTTGCTAATTTGATTATACGTACTCACTATAATTTTCTAAATAGGTTATTCACGCTTTATAACGCACATAGCAAGGTATGCACTTAGCACAGGAAGCCTAATGTGAAGACACTTCATTCGAGCAGAAACTTCCAGCAGAACTTCGAGTGGCGGGTCTCAACGTTGGACTTTATCTACCAGTACAACGAAACTCAAGTAATTCTTTCACCCTGTTGGGGAACGAATCCACTGCCATCGCATTTACATTCAAACACTATCCCAATGCGACACGATGGCCTACTTATGAAAGTGTATAATGTCACCATATGAGTTAAATTAACCAATAACTGGCACACGTTTTTTAAAATTTATTTTCGCAAAACTAGAAATGATAAAAGTTATTTAATAAATATTAAATCGTAAAATTATAAAATACATAAATCTCATATTAATAGATACAAACTCCAGTACATTACGTTTCACTGTAGCGTTAATACTCACTCAGTAGATGAGCAAGAGTCATTAGTTGTAGGACTTATTGATGGGAACCTTTTATCTGTTCCAACACCGCGCTTTGTCTCGATACCAGAGTAAATAAATGAAAATATTTAATTTCGTCAAATGACGCCACGCCACAAATGGCCTGAAATATTCAATATGGTTATATAGTTAGTATTTCAGTTTAAATAATGCATAAAAATTGGATTAAAAAAGACTAACTTGAAATATATAAAATTGGTTAATGTATATAGACAACATTTGTCATAAGGATATAGACAAATGTTGTCGCGGATTCTTCTTAAAATGTTTAAAGGAAAATAATTCGCTTCGATACTTATACATAAATTTTAACCATTTAGGCAGGGCACGCACGGGAAATGTCTACGTCTCCCGTTTGCAACGTTTATTATTGTAATTTACTACATTGCTTTTGGTCATAGGTGATGTAATAAACAAAATAGCCTTCCTAGACAGATGGATTATACAAAAAAAAAACGATTCGAAAACGTAACAAACTAACTCTTTCAACGTATATTAATGTAAATATATGTATGTAAGTATAAAAGGATAGTAATAATACTTCTTATCGATATCTCCGACTTCCGTTTATTGGTTATCGAATAAAGCACTTCATACATAAGTGGAGACCCAGATTCTTCCGGTACGACGAGTCTCGACGACATCCTGTCAATATGATTGTTAAACAGAAGTATCTATTCATGTTTTGGTTTTTACGTAAAAAAGAGAAATGCTGTGTAGTAGCGTTGTATCTGACCAAACTTATATGATAATTGGTATTATTAGCCAATTGATAATAGTGATACATTTTTAAGATACAGTCTATTGTTACATACTTAAAATAAAATCTAATAATGTCCCTTCAATCGTAGCCAGTCGTGGCGCAGGGGCACAGAGTGTAAAATCGACTGGTTGTGGGTTCCATCCCCATTCGAGAAGATGAAATATTTATTTACATTTATATTTTCATTTCCTCGCTTTGGTGTCTAGGCAAAGCGCGGCGTTGAGGTCCGCCACTCAACACGCAATGCCTCCAGAACTCGGCGGAAAGTGGGAAACGGAGTGTCTTAACACTAGGATCCCTCTGCCTACCCTGCTGTGTGCATGATACAGAGTGAAGCTGATTATTATAATTTTTTTAAATATATTTTTCGTTAGGTCATGGGCGTAGGAGAGGATGAAGAGGATTGTGTTTGGATTCTGTTTCCACTCCAAAATAGTCTGGTGCCGCCCACCTTGCAATTTTTACCAACAGATAATTAAGCCTGAAAATAAGAAATAAATTAATCAGAAAGACTAGTTCAAAGTTGGCTTTAACTTTATGGCACTTGACTTTAAGTGCCATAATTTAGGGGCATACGTTATGAATTATTATAATGCAATATTATAGGGAGTGAAAGAACACCAAGAAAAAAATCATACTATTATTATAATTTTTCATATTTGTATAAAAGTTCCATTGATTGACACATGATCAAATGATCTATCATTTTTATAATTTAATTCTTTAGTAGGCAAAACATTTTATATCAATTTAGCTATGATAAATTACAAGGCGTTTTTATTTTCTAAATTAACAAGGTTTTGTTGATATATAGAGGCAAAGTGCAGGGGCACAAAGTGTGACAAAGGAGATGAAATATGAATTTAAATTTATATTTATATTTCTTCGCTCTGGTGTCGAGGCAAAAGGCAGCGTTGAGGCCTTTTGCTGAAAGTGGCGAACGGAATGTCCTATCACTATGTTCCCTCTGCCTACCCTGCTGTGTGCGTGAAGCTGATTTTTCTTTATATTTTATGTTTTTCAATTGTTCATAGATATCAAAAAAAAATCTTACTTTTTATTAATAATTGTTAGTTTGTTGCCGTTTTGACCTTAGTCGAAGCAATAAAGAACATTATTCACGACAATATAAAGCGTAAAGGACATAAATCTAAATGATCTGAGCAAAAATTGTGTTAATTTCAATATTTTTCGAGTTATAGTATATTAGTCATTATACACTTTTTTATAGTATATATATTTTTATATTTTCGTTGACTAATTAATATTGTTAAGTCTACCTTATGTCTTTTGTTCTTTTATATTTATGTACAGCGTAACTAGTAGTATATTCCCATAAAACATATTAAATAAAATAAATCAGCTTCACGCTGTATCCCGCACACTGCAGGGTTAGCAGAGGGAACCTAGTGTGTTAAGACACTTCGTTCCCCACTTTCTGCCAAATTCTGGAGGCATTGCGTGTTGAGTGGCAGAACTCAACGCCGCGCTTGTCCTCGACACCAGAGCGAAGAAATGGAAATATAAATTTTAGGAAATATTTCATCTCGAGTGGGGATCGAACCCACAACCAGTCAGTTTTACAGTCTCACCTTGTGCCCCTGCGCCACGACTGGTCTCTAAAACATATTGTCTATATTTAAACATCATCAACATAGGCCAGTTGTGGCGCAGTGGCACAAAATGTGGCTATAAAACCAACTGATTGTGGGTTTCGATCCCCACTCGAGGAGATGAAATATTTACTTAGATTTGTATTTCCATTTCTTCGCTCTGGTGTCGAATCAATGCGCGGCGTTGAGTTCTGCCACTCAACACGCAATGCTTCCAGAATTCGGCAGAAAGCGGGGAACGGAGTGTCTTAACACTCTCTGCCTACCCTGCTGTGTGGAACTGATTTTTTTTATATTTAAACATGCTTTATCAACTTAATACCGTAATATTTTACCATATCTACATATTCGAATATAATTGATTGAGAAGCCTCCAAAGCTAGAGCCGTCAAAATTTAATTTAAACTGATTTTGCACAAACGGCTACTTCCGTAAGGGGCGCCTACATCTTGTTTGTACATCTACGAGATCTGTGAACGTTTATACATGATTGATCTCGTCTTTGATCTGATCTCGCGTTAAATAGTTTTAGATGTTTACACAAATGTAAGGGGAAAGTTGAGACAGACCGTATCTGTTTTATTGAATTATAATATGAATAGTGTTAGTTAAATTAGTTGGGAGGCCATCGTGGCGCAGTGGCACAGCGTGTGACTGTAAACGTGACGGTTGTGGAAATGTATTATTTCATTTTTTTATTTCTACGCTCTAGTAACAAGAGAAAGCGCGGTGTTGAGTTCCGCCACTCAATACGCAATGCCTGGAATATTAGCGGAAACGGATTAGGGGAACGGAGTGTCTTAGCAGTATGTTAATAGTGTCCAGTATGTGGGCCTATTTTTCTAAATGCGGGATACAGCATGAAGCTGAAAAAAAAACCCTACATAATATTTGATATGCAAATTTTAGGTTACTTTTACATATAGTACAAAAAAATATATACGACAAAGGTTTTGAATGACCTTTTTGACCCTGTCCGCTTCCGGCTTAATTGAACAAAGTGGACTAAAAGGCAGTGAAAAGCCTTAATTAATAAAAAAAGATTTCTAACATTTTTTGATACAATCGACAACATTTTTTTTTTGTATATAAGACAAAGAATATGATCGTTCCGTTTCATTTTGGATACAGCTTCACACTGTATCCTGCACACAGCAGGGTAGGCAGAGGGAACTTAGTGTTAAGACACTCCCCATTTCCCACTTTCTGCCGAATTCTGGAGGCATTGCGTGTTGAGTGGTAGAACTCAACGCATAATTTTGGATACATTGAGTAAAAATACTAGAATGCAGTTTAATAATTTATAATTGTAATAAAATTTCAAAACAAAAACCGGTCAAACGCGTCGGGCTCGCCCATCGAGGGTTCTGTACAAAAATTAGTTCAGGAAATAAAAACAGAAAAGTATACATTTATGGTAAAATCCTAAAAAAATATGTCTAAAATTTGGTATTAAATAGAACTATTTCAAGTGAGGTAGCAGTAAAAGATTTAGAGAAAGCTCCCGAATACAAAAATTAGTATTTTGCTACCTCACTTGAAATAGTTCTATTTAATACCAAATTTTAGACATATTTTTTTAGGATTTTACCATAAATGTATACTTTTCTGTTTTTATTTCCTGAACTAGTAATACCTGTAGATGCCAGCTGGCAAATTTCATAACTTTAGGCCAACCGGAAGCACCCTTATAATTTTGATTCTCTTTATAGTGTCAAATTCACGATGATGATGATTTGCGATATAAACGGCCATATCTTTTTTTTTTAAATATATATATATTTTTATTTTCAGGAAATGGTTTTTGGTTTAAAGGTTCTTGACAGACAGACAGAAAGACGGACAACAAAGTGATCTTATAAAGATTCCGTAACTAATTTATAACTTATATAGACACGCAGCTTAAGTTGTAACGCAGCAGTCCGCCTGGGAATTATTTTCATTAATTCGCTCTGGTAAAGAGGACAAAGCACAGCGTTGAGTTCCGATATTTTATATGCAATGTTTCGTTTCTTAACTCTAGGTACCTTCTGTCAAACCTGTCAAATGTAAGACACAGCTTAAAGCTATAAAAAACATATTTGTGTCTTATACTTCCTTCCCGCCCGGTACAAGACCAGTCCAGGTCAACAGCAATAAAGTCCATTCGAAAAAAAAAATCTTATACTTTGTACATTTCCAATATGTTAGATAAAGTATATTTACACGCACCACATATTTAAATTGTTAACTTACCTGCACAAAGCTGATAAAATGTATTGCCTGTCACATGGCTCTCCATTTTTCACCAATCAGACTCATAGACCTACTCAACGACGAAAATTATTATCTCACTTTACTTCACAGGGTCGGAAAAGTACATAGGTACATTATAGATACAAATTTATCCCAAGATAAATAAAACACATAGGTAACTAAGATTTTTAAAATATTAGTAGTTATTGTGAATTATTACATATAATAGTAAGAGGCGATAGTGGCGTAAGAAATCGTTATCATTGCCCTGTTGTAGTAAGGCAAATAGCGGCGTTAAGTCACAGCCACTAAACGGACAGAAACCAAAGAATCGAGTGTTTTCACTCTAGGTCTTCTCTGTCTATCCTGCTATGTGGGACAATACGTGAAACTGAAAATAAAATAATAAGATTTAAATGGTTTAAAAAAGTAACTTTGATATTATATTGTCCCCACAACATAAAAATATTGAAGAGAACTTGACTTAATGCTATTAGGTTATAATATTAATAACAAGCTTAAAACACCAAGGGTAAATAAATTACTTTCCGAATCAAAATATTAAGGGGAATTTGTACGATTTTCCACAAAGGATATCTTTAACGTAACCATCGCCGCCCGCCCTCGGGGACGCTCTCGATCCGCTAAATATTTCTTTTTAATTACAGGCTTATGTTACAGAAAAAACCTTTTACTTACATTTTTAGAGAATAAATTTAAATTAAGCACACAACTTTTTCTCTCTTCAACTTCAAGGATATTTTAATTACAAAAACAATAAATCCTTCTGTTTATATAATGTTATAAATGCTAGTGTGTTTGTTTAACAAACAAACGTTTTCACGCGTGAACTACTCAACTGATCATCTAGAAATTTTAGAAAAGAATATAAAAAATGATGTTGGAATATATAACAACGATAACATACATTATATGTAAGTGTATTTTAAAATGTAGCATATTTTTAATTGCTTAAACGAACTTGAAGTTTATTATTTCATATATTTTTTTATAAATATTGGCAGCTATTTAAGTACAAAAATCAACGTGAGCGAAGTTGTTTTTAAAAGTTAATAAAACATTTAATGAAAATTCTAAGACTACCTTAACCTTTTGCCTGTTTATACCCTTTTTTAATTTTTAACACAACAAGAGATCAATTAAAAAGCTTTTTGCAGTGTAATGAAGCCCGTTCAGTCTCGTTATGGTTATCGATGCTTGGTGGATGAAAAGAACGCAATTATAAAGTATTCTAGAGTTTTCTCTTTACTTTAGCTTGGATAGTAATATTTGACCCTCTGCGACTGACGTGGCTCAATTTTTACAATAATTTTTACATCTTTTTTAACAGTAAATATTTTTATAAAATTAACTTATGCAACTATTTTATTTATATTTATTAGATCACTAGTATATGAGTTATGTAAAAATTGTTTTAAATAAAGAAAACTATGTGTATTTTCAAAATTATTTTTTTAATATATGTAAAATATATATACTGTATGTTAACAAAATCCAATTCTAAAATAACTCAAAATGGCACAATACAAACGCACATATTATCTAAAATACGTCCCTATTTTAGATAATATGTGCATATAAAAATATAATAATTTTCCTGACGTGGTAGTCTCGTGGACACTTTCTCTCGTGTATGCCCGTGGGCTACATGTGACCACCTGTTTCACACTATCCGACACATAAGCTCGTTGCAGTGAATGCACTGAAAGGGACAGTGCTTAAAATTGAAAATCAGTAATAAACCGAATTTTGTATTTCACGGTGTCTCTGGGACTACCACGTCAGTCGCAAAGGGTTAAACGCATTTTTCTGATTTCTTTTTATGAAAAACATTTTATAATGCACAAAATTATTGAGTGACCTGAAAATTTTGTAGAGTCCATTTCTATTCTTAATCTATGCTTTGTTAAATCTAAAGTAAGCAGTAGTTTGGAGAAGTAATAATGACTATTAGTATTTCGCAGCCAAGTTTGAACTTAGGAGATTGAAACGTTATTACAAAAAAAAGTTTCATTTACCTATCTTTAATCCTTTCTAAGCCTAGATATAGATTAACTAAAGACAAAAAGGGTACGGACCAAGTATCTGTAGTATTACAATATGTATAAAGTAAGGCCTAAAAGAAAGCCATCCCGACTCGAAGAGATGAACTAATTACTTAATAATTTTATATTTCCATTTCTTCGCTCTGGTGTCGAAGCAAAGCGCGGCGTTGAGCCCTGCTACTGGTACGGAGTGTCTTAACACTAGGTTCCCCTATCCACCATGCTGTGAGCGGGATACAGCGTGAAGCTGACAAAAAAAACAAACTTCCAAATATATTTACAACAATAGCGATAGAGGCAATATCGATTATAATAACAGTAAATTAAGGTTATGTACGCCTCGAGCACACGGTCGCCAGCTAATTTGTGAATAGCGTGTAAGCGGGCAATTAAGTTTAAACGGCCCTATAATCTTTTATTAAATATTGGTTAGAGATGAGGATGTACGGAAATGCTCATGTTGTTTTATATTTGAAAGCTCAATGATGGTGTCTTTTGCTTAACAAATCATGCTAATATGTTAAATGTGGGTTTCATGTAGAATATTTAAAGTGGGAAAGGAATCCCACATATCCCACAACCTGTCACGCTTACAGTCACACGCTTGTGCCACTGTACCACGACTGCTCTACATACAACGACAGAACAAGAAGGACTAGTGTAATAATAAAATGGAGTACTGCTTTTAATTTTCCGGAATTCAACACCACACCTTGTCTAAAAAGAATACGTATACCAAAAATAAACGGTATTCCAAATTAATTTTGAACTTACAACCGCTGCATTGAGTCGGACACATTATTACTCCGCCACAGTACCGTCTTTGCACAAGTGCTATGAACATCCACTAGGCAAAATGTCATATTGACAAAGTTACTTTTGCTTCTGTATTTCATATAGACCCTCCAATTTTAATAATATTTATTTCTAAATAATTATTATTCATTTAATAATTATTTTAGCTCATACTCGTTTTAGTATACTTACTTATCGGTATAGATTGAGAGACTGTTAACCGGATAATTGCAAATATTCTATGATATCTAGGAATTCAATATAACAACATATATGCATGTATATGAGATATAGAAGTCAGTCTTGGCGCAGGGGCACAAGCGAATGTTATGGATTCGATTGCCACTCGATGTAGGCAAAACTAGGTGTTGAGCTCCGCCACTCAACACGCAGCGTTTCCACAATTCGGCGGAAAATGGTGTCAGAAGTGTCTTAACGTTGTGAGAGATACAACGTGAAAACACACAGCGTTAAAAACATTATAAGTTGTAGCTTAACATATTTTTTCTACCTATTAGAATTGCCAGAAAGAACGTTTAGGCAATGCGAAATTTCTGTCCAATTTTCGACACATTGCGTCTTTAGAAGCGGAATTCAACGCCGCAATTGTTTTGTTACCAGAACGAGGAAATGAAAATCATTCATTCGCCCGCGCGGGAACCAGACCCACAACCGCCACGTTCAGTCAGTAAATATGCTGTCTTCATTAAATATTACGAGATACAGTAGGTAATATTAATACACGTTTCTGCTATATTTACTTGTGACATATAAAATGACAAAGAAAATGCAATATGTGTAGGTACATATTCTATTTTATATTTTGTGAACGGTTATTACGCGCCGGCCGCACATCATGTGTCATGTTTAGATTAAGCTATCAAGGGAGCGCCTAGTTTACCCAATTTTATTTAAAAACACGTTTTAATAATGTGTTTGTTTGTTTTGCTATCACATTTTTAACAATCCGAACTGTGGCCACGAGAATTTTTACTCCAAGTTGGATAATTAAACCAGGCACGTATTTACGGTACTCCATTCAAAAAAGCCACACTGAAAAGTTACGTATAAATAAGAAAATAAGTATTCTAAAATGGTTAAACTTAAGTTTCAATCTAGCATAAACTGCGATAGAACTGAAATAAATATACTGTCTATATCTATATTGTGTATCCAATATATATTTCAATCAATTTATCTGTTGCCCGACGCTGATTGAGTTCGTGAAGAAGCAATATGGAGCCTTCCAATCCCCTTAAGCAAGCGAAGTCACTTCAATTGGAGTTCCCGTAAAGAGATTAGTGTTTGAGTAATTCAAGCCCTAACTATTAAGCGTTCAGTCGGCTAGTAAATTAACTGGGCTTTAAATTTACTTCTTAGATTTAGTCAATACAGCAATAATTATTATTTAGATCTCGGGGTTCTACGTTTTATCTTAAGTGTTTCTCACCTTAACTCATTGAAATCACTTTAAATATTTATTATTTATTTACTATTCTTTTTGACATTTGGCTGTTTTCTTTAAATCTTTTTTTAGTGTTACAATTTGTTTGTTAATATGTTGTGTAAATTAAATAGTAATTTGTTATAAAGAATACAAAAGTTTACGTAAAAAGTAATATAACTTAATTGAAGTTTACTGTGTACTTAAACACATTCTTATGTACGATTTTCGTATAAAACTGACTTTATAACGTAATCATTCAAAAAACCCGCAAAGTGAAGAACAGCCCTCAATGTTTGTAAAAGTTTTAATTAAAACAGTTTACGTGAACCAAAAATAATTTCAAAGGTTCCGTAGATAATGGGCCTCTTTGGTGAATTTCTTTTCTTATTTAGTATAAATAATTCACAAATGTTCTGTAATCGCAGCCTGCCTTTGTCTCCCGGGAGGAGATAATTAGCCGGGATATCAATTCGAGCTTGACTTTTGACGGATGCCAACTTCGCTTTAGAATCAACGTGGCGACGAATTTATCTTTTGTCAGCGTTTCCTTTCAATTCTGTTAACGAGACTCGTGGCAAACTAATTAATTTTGCAACATATTGTAAAGCTTTAAAGCTACGTTTTAAGGAGATACATGACACATACACAGCTTTTAAAGAGGTGTCTTATGTAACTTAATATATTAATTTAATTTATATCTATTCTACTTTGAACTTGTTGTGGTGTTGTCATAACTCGGTTTTACAATTTCCGTCCTTTGTGAACTCTAGTTTAAACTTTGCATGACCACAGCGGAAATGCATATATTATTTAAGTATATGTAGATAATTAACAAATATCTAGATATCATTACCGTTATCAGATCAACGGCTGTAGTAGATCTACAGCTTATATAAAACAGTAAATAAATCATTACCAAACATTACAGGTTAAGGGTAGAAACTGCATCCTATTAATTAACAAAAGCCATAAATGGAAAATATACAATGTATTCTAACGATTTAAAACTATGCTTGTAAAGAAATACACATAACAGGTTTAAAATAAATTGTCAAATATATCTATATGTTAATTTTAGTCTGTTTAGTGCTTGCACGGCCTAGGTATATTTTTCACGGGGGCTTGAACTTTAGCTTTAAAGAATTCTGTTTGTAAAGTAAAGTTTTTTTTTTATTTTTCCCTACCCTAGATTATTCTGGGGTGGGCACGGCCCACCTGGTTTTCCCCTATTTCTACGCCCATGATTATTGGCAGAGCTAGCTAAGGGATAAATATATGAACCTAAAGTAACCTCAATGAAGTTGTAACTATATATGTGCAAACATTTGATCTCGTAGTCTGTTGAAGTACTGTTTGACTTCATCGGATTAAACGTGACTATAATGGTAGATTGTATAATAAATTGTCACTTAGGTTATTTAATTATATATATATATATATTTTAATTTTAATTCTTACTTACACTACAGACTTATGGTCCGTACCTTTTGTTATTTGTACATTTCTTTTAAAACGTTTTTCTATAGATATTACCTAGAACTAGACTTATATATTATATTTTAAAAACGTATATTTGTACAGAATCATCAGTACAGAAAAAAATCACAACTTAATACTTTATGAAACATTAAATTCACAATCAAAATTCTTTAAACCTTATTATTTTTTTAATTTATTCCTAAAATGTAATAGATGTCAGTTGGGATAAAGAATAATTTTCATTTTCTCGCTCTGGTAACAAAACCGTGGCCTTGAGTTTGGCCTCTCAATCAACACGCAACGTTTTAAAAATTAGGCGGGAATTGGGGAACGGAGTGTCTTAACACTAGGTCCCCCTGTTTACCCTGCTATATGCGGTAAGCGTATGGCTACAAGAAATAACATTTGATTCAAACCAAACAAACTACTCATTCATCCACCATTTTCCTTTTTTATACAGAAAGATGTAACATCTCTGTAAGTCACGTATATTTTGCAAACTCGATTAACAATACATAACTTAGTTTAGGTCCTCATTTGTGCTTTTGGAGCGACGCCAAGTATGGCTCCGAATATCACGGTTTTCCTCCTTAGCCGACAACGTCTCATGTAATTTTCATTTTTCACTTCGATATTGCGGACTTTTCGGCATGGAGTGGCCAATTTACCCGCTTATGCATAAGCTGTTTGATTTGATGTTTTGAATTTTAAATTAACTTACTCTTAGGCAGAATAATTTTAAGTCTTTAATGACATTTTTGTTTATAAAGCAGGGAGACCAACCGTATATAAATCTATATGTTTTATTTAATTTTAGAAAAAAAATAATATTGATAAAATTTTCAGACAGAAATCTATATAAAATAATAAAGGTAATAAGACTTATTCAGGTACGCTCATTCGCCTTATCTTTTTCTTAATCATAAAATTTAACATTAAATATACTAATTATTTTCTATATATATAAGGAAAAACAATTTCAGCATAAAATACTTTAAAAATATATTATGGCGACTAACGATTATAACCTTTCCTAATTGGTTTACTTTTGAAATAGTTTAGTTATTTATGCTTTCGGTTATTATTTGAAACTACCTTGCCAAAAGTATTAATGTTAAAACTACCTTATTAAAAGTATTTATGTGTTCACATATGAGTAGAACCAAAGGCCAGGACATGGTCGGAGGTTCTACTTAACCTACTACGGGTCTTCTCCAACTTATATTATTAATAAGTATAAAGGTAAATATTAGGGTAAAAACACAAGAAAACACAAGTCATCATTAAGAAATAAAAATTTTATTATTATCAGTTCAAATATCGTATTTACATTCTTTCAAAATGATTAGAAGCACATTGTTTACATAATTATAATAAATGAAATAAAACCATTTCATCGAATTGCAACAGAATAAATCAAGTTAATAAAATAGTAAATACTTGTATTACACAATCATAACTAAAATAAATCTCATATAATTCCCATTGGCGTACGGATATTATTTATATCTGTCAAAATCTTTTTTATAAACCCCTAATGTCAAGACATTGCACTTCACCTTCTGCCAAAATTTGAGACTTTGCGTATTGAGTGGAGCTCTAAGCCATCTTTTATCTATCAGGACGGGGAAATGAAAATAATAATTAATTCCCTCGAGTGGGAATCGAAGCCACAACCGTCGCGTGTACAGTCAGACGTGGCGACACGATCACACAATGACCTCTTATTATATGCACACATATTTAACATTTAATAATCAAATGTAAGAAAATATATTGCACTTTTATTATAAAAAATAAAATATGCCATAGTAACACTATTAAACACATCTGACTAACAATTGTTCCGTAGTAAACAAAGTAAATTTACTGCATTACACGGTAGTAAAGAAGACAAAATACTACACTCGCAAGTCACTGCTCAATAGTTATGTACGAAAATATTTTTTTATTTTGTTTAATAAAAATAATAAAAAAATATAGTTAAACAAAATATAGGAATTCGAAAATTCAATCATAAAGATCTCATTGAAGGATATTGACAGATATAAATTTATTAATATAAAACGATGTAATGGAAACAAATGCGTTGCACCGATATATAAAAGTTTAAATAAACTTAAATCCATTGCAACTACTAAAAAAAACGTAATTAAAACGTAAAATTAAACTTTTTCCATTGCATTGTCTAATATCATCGCACCGTAAATAAACAATGGCAACACGCAGGACTGGAAACCAGAGTTGAGTAAATTTTAATTGCAATTAACAATTAAATATAAATAACTGATAATTTGTCAAGCAACAACCATAAGTAAATAGTCATAAGATGTTAATTGTGATTTTCACACAAACAAACGATCAAATTAATAATACGTAATTGTTAATTGCAATTAAAATTTACCGAACCCTGTTGGAGACAATTAAAATAAAAAAAAAAACTAATACAACTATATACACAACGTCTACCTCAATTGTAACATCAGTTCATCATTTTACAAATGCATAATTCATATTACGCGACTATATCGCCATTCAATATTTTATACTTGTTACTTAATGATAAAATTAAAAAAAAGCTCGTAAAAAGGGGATAAAATTAATTAAAAAAATTGGAAAATTCAAATAAAATTAATTCGTTAGGTAACAAGTATAAGATAAAGGGACCATTCAGTTAAATGCTCAATATCGAACAATATATACTTATGTTACATCACATCGCAAGATGCCGGTGCCTCACTCAACGGGTGAACCTCCACTTATTACATAGAAAAACTCAACAAACCATATACACTGAAATGTATTGCGTTTCTATACAATTTACTCACTAATTTGGTGTTCGGAGCCGAATTAGGGTTAACTAAGCCAAGAGAATGGGAAACGGCATCCGACTAACGCGCCAAGTTGGTATTCATTCAGGCTAGCACAATCTCTATGGTCATTAAACTTGGCGCGGGCACGAACAAACGCTTTGTTACATTATACCTGCACAATAACCAAAGTAAAACAATGCAAAAACACAAATTAAAGTCATGAAATGGGTTTTAATTCGTTCACAAAACAAATGTTTCCGTCGTAAACAACAAACTCCGCCAATGAATACCATTTTCAAATATATTTTGAAATTTCTATACTGATTCTAAATTTTACGTTCAATCGTTTATCGTTCCCCACTCAATGTTACTCTTCTAAGATCCGTAATCAAAAACGTCCCTAAGTTCACTGAATAAATTTCACATATCACCATTACATCTATAGTATTGCCTAGAATTGTCTACAGTAATACGTAGTTGTAACTCAAGGGACGTCCATGAATACGGACGTAAAGCTCTGTATTCACTACACTACACTAATTACACGCACTACCCGCGCACATTGACAACTTGATGTTACTATTTGCTGTTATTTTCTAAAGTGGCAGTGAAAATACGACTTACAAGTCTCAGTGAGGACGAAACTTAATCGTATTACTTCTAGGGTTATAGTTCAAAAAATGCTGAGAAAGACTCTTTTTTATTAGTTTGTATTAAATGGTATAGTAAAAAATGAAGTAAGAAGTATAGTCCTATATAGATCTGTTCCAGCATTCATAAAATTTCTCTCTCTTATTATAATAAGCAGAAAGAAACGTCATTACCTTACCAGAAACTTATCGGACAATAGTTCAACTTGTCAAAACCTTTCAAATAACCGTTTTATTGTTTTTAGTTACGTAACCGAATGCAATGGGAAAATCTACTCACAGACTTGCATTGTCTCCGCAAGATGTTCCCGAGATTGGAAACTATAATAAATCCTTAAAGGACGACGTTTCTAACATTCAGGGAAATATGAAACTGTTGGATATGATATAACTTTTGGAATATCTTTTGTGAAGACGCAGCGAAGTGCGGAGTTTCTTGGCACGATATTTTATTAAATTTTCTTATTGGTAATTTAGTCTATTCTAAGTTTCTTACTGTAATTTATTCTGGTTATTACTACTACTGCCGCTATTTTATTGCTTTAATAAAATTCGTTCCAGTTATTAAATGTCTGCTAATCAATATTAGGATAGTTTTAAGGAAATCGATAGTCGTACTTAGTCCCAAATTATGAAAAAAACGAAAGAAATAACAATAGCAATATTCAAGTTGCCAATGTGCCAGTGTCTATGCACCCCTAACCTTACACGTGAGGGACCACTAAAATTTCACTAAACTGGTAAATTCACTAATCAGCTAGACAACTAGCCCCACCTACAATTGTCGTATCGATTAAATAGTATAATTTTAATAATCGAACCTATCACGTTATTTTACAAAAGGACGGTCCCACACTTATCAAACTTGAGATCTGTCATGATATTATAAATTTTATTTAGTTGACGTCTCTATCTATTGGGTATTTGAAAGTTTAATACGTTTAACTGGTTTCATTAAGTATTGACTGTAGACATTTAAAAAAAACATTTATTAGAGACAAATAAAACACCACCAAATACACTTTATTTTCATATTATTGAAAGTATTCCATCGTTCGCTTCACCGAAAGCTTAGTAAAGAGCGAAACGGTTCAAACAAAAGTTAAGAGACATTGAACAATCTAATCTTTTAAGCCATTATAACTAGCAAACGAAATCGATGTTCTCTAATCGAGAAAATTGTTATAATCGTTATCGATATTCCCATATATTTGATACATATCGGATAACGACGTACGATTATAAATGCGAGTTATAATTGCGGTTATCGATATCGATTAAATCTCTATCCCGATTGTAATATAAAGTTCAAATAGCACCGCAGGAATGTGCAATAAGACGCCAAATAAAAAAATAAAGCTCGAATACAAAATTATAGCATTTATTTTAAATTTTCTTTGTTCGCATCAATTCACATTTCCGTACCAGGCGTCATTAAATTGATAAGTAAGGTATACATATATACATATATTTTTAATCATAATTAACACAGGTACGTGTCTTACTGGATACACTAAATTTGTGATTTCTTTAAGAACACTTTTGCAAACGAATACTAAAAAATAATTATGATTAAAAAGAATTATATATGCAAGTCGACTTATCAAATTATACGCCTGATACGAATTTGATACAGAGTGTTAAGATATATCACTTACAATATAAATAAACCTCTTCAAAATTTTTACCAAAATTATGAGCATTTAGCGTAAAAATCTTTTTCTTTTTAAAATAACGTCGTACTCTCAGTAATAGATAAATGGCACACTGCTCTGTTACATATATGTATATATATATTTATACAAGACCGGTACACACCTATCAGTATACCTTGTCACCATACAATAATTGAATTACATGGATGGATATATTAGAAGCTTAATAAGCGATAATTTAACAATAAAGTCGAAGCGATCGACGGATTTAAGGATATAGGGATTTCTAATTTGCATGAAATAACCGAATTTTATGTGATAGATTTTAATTGTACTTATTTCCTTTTTTTGTAGAGTAAGCAGCTGTTCTACATGCACCGTTCAATTTTAGTGACGCATGTTGAGCGGCAAAACTGAACTTTGCCATCGCATCAGAACAAGGACAAAAAAATACTTCATTTTCTCCGAAATCATAACCGTTGTCTTTATAGTCAGATTGCGTATTTTTAAATCGTTTTTGTTTTTGTATGAAAAAAAAAATAATTATATCAAAAACAATCAATTATATTTAGATTTTAACTAAGTGAGATAAAAATATATTGAAATTAAAAAGTACATTATTTTGTACAATACATAACAAAATTAAAGAAAAATGCCGATAAATCCTGCAAATTAGCAACCCTATTAACAGTAATCGATTTACCTTTATTATTAGGAGGGGAGAGAAGTTTGGACTATCACGAAATTTTGGTCCGTCGAAACGAAAGAACCTTATTTCGACCGTACATTAAAAACTATAGGAATTTAAAGGTACTAACTAATAATGTCCCGCAGGTTAGGAACGAGAAATGTATCGTGGGTCTAGTCTTCTTGGTGTAAACTCACGCCCTCTACTGTGAAGATCGACACCTCTGCAACAAATAGATCAGTTTAATTAAACATAACAAACATGTCGGTTGTCGCTGTGGTGAGAGTGGTTACCGTCGGGCAGGTGCAGGAGGCGCGCGGGCAGGCCGGCGAAGTAGTCGTGCAGCAGCGCGCGCGGCGCGGGCAGGCGGCGCGCGGGGTCGGGCTGCAGCAGCGCGGCGGCCAGGCGCTGCGCGTCGCGGCCCGCGTCGCGCAGGCGCGGGAAGGCGGCCGCCAGCGGGCGCGCCGGGCACGCGCCCCAGCGCGCCGCGTGCGCGCGCAGCCCCGCCAGCCGCGACACGCCCGACCAGCTCTCCTCCGTCGGGGTGCCCACCACCTACCGGCATATTTAAACTATACTAAGTTCTCCAAAATAATTATCATACGTCATACTTTAATCATTAACTATTATCGCCATCTAAAATATGAATCTATGTGCACAGAAATGAAAATTATTTAATTGATAACAATTTATATGTACTTATTTCTAATGTTTTTTAAAATTTTAGTACCATTACTAATTCCACCAAAAAACACTTTATTTATATAAACAAAAAAAGTAAAAACACCAAAGTACTACGAAAACAGCCCGCGTAGCTATTAAATAATAAAATTCACCGTGAGCAATAAAAATTCGACATAAAACTACAAAGTTGAGCAATGAAATCCTTCATAAATACATTACGAATGTTTTTACTAGCGCCACTTTGGAGGCAGAAAGGTCAAGAGTACAACAGTTGTAGTTATGTTTGACAGATTACATTACGATGTTGTATTTCAACTTCTAGTAATACAAGTATTTTATGAGTGTTGTTAACCTAACAAGCGATAGATAAAGTTCTTTAATAAAACTTTACAATATAAGTTTACAACTACAAAGCTTAATAAGAAGCTACTCTTAGTAAATGTTACACAAGGAATGACCCACATTTTTTATAATTACAGCGCATTACTAAATTTATTTCACACTGCATCCAACATAAGCACGGTGGGGCTTTTGTTTATTTGTCAGAGCGAAGAAATGAAGATATTAAGAAATAATAATTCATTCCCTCGAGTGAAGATCGAACCCACAATCGTTGCCTTACACCCCTGTGCCTCTGCGCTACGACGGCCTCAACATATTACTTTATACGAAAATCTTGAAAAAAATATTTAAGCAACATATTTATTAATTAGCCTTTAATCAATTTCAATTATTATTATTATTATTTATTATATAAACAAAACACACAATTCATTGAATATTCAAACAATAAAACATGAAAGTCCTCGTTAGCATTATAAGCGCTTCTAACAAACAGGATTTAATTATAACTAGAGAAGCTCCCAACTGACAGGTACAATACACGTTGCTATAGCAACGTGTACTTTATACAAAAGGATATATTGTAAAATATGTGATACTACTACTTTTCACACATTACTTAAGAGAAATAAACAATTCTTTTTTTATTTTTTTGAGGCCAGTCGTGGCGCAGGGGCGAAAAGTGTGACTGTAAAACCGACTGGTTGCTGGTTCGATCCCCACTCGAAAAGATGAAATATTTACTTAAATTTATATTTCCTTTTCTTCGCTCTGGTGTAGAGGCAAGGCGGCGCGTTGAGTTCTGCCACTCAACACGCAATGCCTCCAGAATTCGGCAGAAAGTGGGGAACGGAGCGCCTTAACACTAGGTTCCCTCTGCCTACCCTGCTGTGTGCGGGGATACAGCGTGAAGCTGATTAATTTTACTTAAGAAAAATATTAGCTGATATATGAAATATTAGCAGATTATTTTTAGAGCACAATGCTCTATAAAAACTATAACTGTATCCAATTACATACTCCTCCGTCTGCACCATTTCCTAAAAAAGGTACTAAGTTTTTAAGGTAAAAAGATACTAAGTATTAATATATAGATATCAATATATATACCTTAAATATTTTATCAAGCTGGTCATTGGTATCCCGAACGCCAGGGAAGGTGGGCACTCCGCACAGCATCTCGACAAATATGCACCCAACACCCCACATGTCTAACGACGTTGAATACTCTGTGCTACCTAATAGGACATCTAGAAAAGAAAAACACATTACTATAAAAATATTTATTTATACGTATATTTTTTAGTTTCACGTCATATTCCGGATGTAGCAGGGTAAGTAAAGGGAACCTAGTGTTAATAGTGTGTTTCCTGTATATAGTGCCAAATTTCAAAACATTGCGAATTAAGTGACGGAACTCAACGCCGCGCTTTGAAGAAATAAAAGTATACCACTCTTCCAAATGGAAATCAAACTGTCATAAGCTAAGCACAGCTTATGACAGTTTGATTGAGGTGGCATTATAACATTAGTTTAAGTGTTCATAGAGTAACAAAAGAAAACATATACAATACAAAAAAGTGATGATCTATAGTTAAATAATTTCCTTATATTGGACTGCTAACATAAATTGAAATCGGATGTAGTATAGATACAATGCACATGGCATCATTCAATTTAAAAGAATTCGCAGAGGACATGCCAGTATTGAAAATAGTATTCGGAAAAGTGACAGTAAATGTAATGCTGTTAAATCCATTCATGAACTTTTGTCGTGTGTTGTTTTTAAAAATATATAATCAAATTTATTTTTTATTAAGTCAATCTAAACCTTAACAAAAAGTTACATAATTCGTAATAAAGTGAACATATTGTAATAGTTTACTTGAAAAACTATTGGTTTTTTTTGGCTACACATGTTATCACGTAGCAGAATAAGTGAGAACTTAGTGTCAAAACACTCCGCAATTTTCGCATGACTTCTATACATTGCGTATTGCCTAAAATGATCATCTAATAAAAATGTATATAGTCAAAGCCAACTTTCATAATTTTATTAAAAAAGTTCGTAAACAAAAATTAAAAAGCGAAAGGCAAGATTTAAAAGCTAATAAAAAAACACAGTAAATATCAAGCAAATTTCTTTGTAACGCCTTCACGTTTTATGAGAACCGAGATCGTAAAGCATGTTACAATAACAGAATTATATTTTTAACTTGAAAAATAATTACATAAATTATGTACGACAAAGCCTCATTAGGAAATCCTGTGTCGAGAGTTCTTATGATATAAAGACACATATAATAATAGTGGCTGGGATGAGTAAAGTCATAATAATTATTTTTACGTTGATAAAAGCTTCTTTTAAGTAGAAAAAAATCAAAAAAATTTACGTGATTAAGAAAAATGTTAAGATATATTAATTTTAAACCGTAAACTTCATAGGACGTCTTGGACATTCGTAATTGATTTAGTATTAAAATTCTCTTTGAAGTTAGTTGTAAAGTTGTTAACATTTATAGGTTTAACTTAGTTCGAGTTCAAACTTCGCTGTTAACTTAGGAATTCTATAAAGCTTGTTTTAAAACTTTTCATCTACAAGTCTTGAATTACCATCTTTGCAATCACAAAATCATGGGACAGTAAAAAAATATATTAATGAAAGTGTTTCATTAGCCGACACTAATTTAGCATTAAAGTTTATGTATTTATGCCGTTTCGTCACCAGAACTTAATATTAAAATTTTAATTAAAAATCTAATTTTCTTATATGTCAAGACATAATATTGCAGCACATGATACTGTAACAAAAAAAATTATTTTGTTTATAATTCTATCAATTAAATGATTAATGCTTTTTGACAGCCGCAAACTTTACGTCGTCATATATTTTTATGTAATATTTTTCTCGTAGTATTTTTTTCATTATAATTGATGTAAGTGTTTTAAATTTAAAAAGATATATAAAAAAATAATTAAATAATAATTCTAATATTTCTTAAGTTTTTTCAAATAACAATAAACGATTATATTTATACAAAATGAAAGTACTGATTCCTACCTATCCACAACTTGAGATAAATTGGGTGAAAGATTTGAATAGCTATCGAGATCTGTAGTATCACTTGAAAAATCGATATTTTGATTGTCAACCGATTCTCAGATAATAAACCTGCATTATTGAAAGGTAACTTGATATATAAAAAAATACTGATATATATATATAATACATAAACATTGCTGATTAATTTAAGGATAACATTTTTATATTCGTGTTTAAATATATTAATCATGTTTACAACTAAATATATACATTTTCTAAAGTAATAAATATTTTATTTAGCTTCATAAACATTCCTGAAATTAAATCTAGTGTTAAGGGACATTTAGGGAGTGTTGAGTGTCGAAACTACGCTGTCTTGACTAGAGCGAGAAAATGAAAATAATTCGTGGGTATCAAACCAACTTCAACCATCATTTTATAATAAATCTATCTATTATAAACATATGAATATACATTCTATAAAACAATAGAAATTATACAAAACTAACCTGGCGGCCTGTACCAAAGCGTAACAACTTCGTGTGAGTACGTGTGGCTGGGGACGGATTTCGCACGAGCCAGACCGAAATCCGCTAATTTCAATTCACCGTGTGAACTTATTAATAAATTTTGTGGTTTCACGTCCCTATTTAAAAAGTTAAAAAAAAATATTATTATTTATTTATTTCAGCTTCACGTTTTTATCTCCTTTCTCCAATTTTCGCCGATTTCGAAATATTTGGAATGCGAAACTCAATGTCATTCATTATCTTACAGAAGAGGAGACTAAAATAATTTATTCCCCGAGTGGGTATCGAACCCACAACCATTGCGTTTACTGTCAAATCCACTGCGCCACAACAGTCTCAAGAATATTATAATACATATTAAATTTAATTAATTTCATTCCATATGATTTAGCCTTCACTTTAGTGTGACCTTCCGCTGCCAGTTGACACACTAACCCTTGTGGAAGCGATGCCAGATATATATAATTATAAAAGTTACTTGAAATTTTATAACCTTGTACCATTCACTATAAATGTAATATCATTAATTTTATACATTCCACGAAGTAGATAAAAATAAACGTTTCTTTAGAGACAACAAACAATACAAACAAATAATTAGAAAGTATGTAAGGTCAACGTTTACGCCCAATTTACGCTTAATAGCTATTATACAATTGAATTAAATTTAGCTTCACGCTCTGTCCCGCTTATTAAAGGCAGGGATACCTATTGCTAAGACATTTGACGAAGTAACAACACTATCGTCGCTTAATTACTACATTGCAATACATTGCGTGTGGAGTAGCGGAGTTCAGCGACGCGCTTTATCTTGTTACCAGAGTTAAAAATATTAAATACTTCACTCCCCCAAGTGGTAATCGAACCCACAACGATCGGGTATACAGTCAGATGCATCATGTCTCTGTGATGTTCTAGTATTTAAAACAGAATCATATTTAGTATGATGAATGTATTAAAAAAATAAATAAGACAGTATGTTGTTGCTCGTTCTTACCTATGTAAAACTCTTCTCCTGTGACAGTAAGCGAGCCCCCGCAGAAGCTGGAACATGAATAGCCTAACGTTGTGTCGGTTTAGACCGCCGGGGTGCATTTCCATATATTGTGATAAATCTGTATCCTGTTTAACGAATAGTTTGACGTTATTTTTATTTGCTATTTAGACGCTAAGATAAGATAAATAAATATGTATTTAGAAACGTGTAAAACTTTAATTTGTAACGGGACTCGAATCCCCGCATTTTAGGAATTTCTATACTAAGATTTTTACAATTTCCGGTATCCAAATTCCTAAGAACGAGAGATATATATTATTATAGAATATTATTATATTATAACAGGTAAATTAGTTATCCGGCCGACGAAAAAATCAAATGACGATATGACCCAAGTGTAGCTAGACATAGCGCGATACTAGATTGAATCTATGTATCTATCTATCTATCATATAACCGCTTTCAGTAAAGCATATGTAAAATATACACCTTAAATAATAAATAATGCAAAACATAACACAATATAAGTTAGACAGAAAATAAACTTTGAGATAACATAATGTTATCAAAAACATTTTTCTTCGGCTATATTATACATTGGTTGTGCTATGAATTCCGTTACTTGATAAACAAAACAAAATTCTAACAAAAAAATGAATGAAAAATAACATTATCTTTATAAATTAAAAGCATCCTTGTATGAAGATAATATTAAATAAGTATTTTTCTTTCCTAAGTGTGGAATAACACTTTAAAAAATGTTTAAAAAAAAGATAATATTTTTCAACCTCGCGCTATATCTTACGTATGTATTGTGGGCAGAGCAAATCTCATGTCAAGACATTTCGTTTCCGATTTGTCTAAATTTCAGACAACACACAAGTGTTAAATAGCAGATATCAACGCCACACTTTATCTTACCTTCAAAATTAAAATAATTGCCCGGAATAAACACAGAACTAACAACCATTACGTTTCCAATCAGTGGAACGCGGCCCACTGCGCATCCATGGTTTCAAAGATAACATAACAACATCAAAAAATAATTTTCTACTTACAACAAACTCAAAAACAAATGTCAGAGTCTCCCTAGTATGTACAATGTCGTGTAGAGTGACGATGTTGGCGTGCTTCAATTCTTTGAGCAGCGACGCCTCGCGTATCGCCGTGAAAGGTGCGCCTTCTTCCTCTTGTAGCCTTATCTCTTTTAAAGCCACCACTTGCTGTGTTAAACTATAACAAAAACATTTTTCATGAATATTGTAATGATATATTGAGCTTTTGGCAGCCGAAAGATATATAGTTTTTTCCCATGAAGCTAAAGTAAAGAGCTGAAAATTTAAATTTAGAGAATATCACAAAAATAATAAGTTAAAAAAGATAAATATAAGCTTAACTGTTTAAACATTTTTGATGCTACGCCTAAAAATTGTCTAAAATAGTATCAAGCAGCTTGACGTTACACATTTACAAAAGCAAACAGAAACGCTAATTAAAATTGAAACATATTTAATTCGTTAAATATTTAAATATCAACCATCAACATCATATAAATTATCAACCTAGAGCAATATAAGACTAGCATTTTTTTAAAGTGTTATTCCACATTTAGGAAAGAAAAATACTTATTTAGAAAACGTATAAAAATTTGAACGTAGCGGGACTCGAACCCGCGCCTCCTGGAAACCGACCAGGCGCTCTGACCGCTAAGCCATACGTTCTCAATATAAGACTAGCAAACCCAACATAAAGATCGTTGAATACTTAACCACCCTTCGATAATACAAAATGCAAACGACTTTCCATTGTATGGAACTAAACAATGTATTAACACAGGATGCGACACCGTAACGTACGTGAGTGGCAAGTTCCTTTAACGCCGTCTTGTAATGGGGAGTTAATTATTCAATCTCAAGTATTCGTAAACTAATTTGTCGAGGGTGAGAAGACTAACAATTGACTATGCTTTAAATATCTAAAGGCTTTTTCAATTTATATTTTTTTCAGCTTTACGCTGTATTCCATATGTAGCAGAATAGGTAGGGGGAGTCTAGTGTTAAGACACTCCGCTCTTCTCTTTCCACCAAATTATGAAAGTATTGCGTGTTGGGTGGCTGAATTTCACGCCGCGCTTTACGAGACCAGAGCGAACAAATAAAAAATTAAATATATAATTTCCTCTAGTGGGATTCGAACCCACACCCTGTCGCGCTTTCAGTCTCATTCTGTTTAAGTAGTAGAAAAATTGTTTCATGAAATAAAATGCTATATAAATTATAATCTTATATTCAACAGCTTATTTACTATCTTCTCATCATTTAGCAGTAGAATTTCCTATATAACGTTAGAATAGAACGTTGAGCAAATAATAAGTTAGTACATATAGATTGTGCAAGAAATCCTATCCCACGTAGAAAATCTGTAGTTCCTTGTTTAACCAGTATTAGCTCTATTCGAACCCGTCTCACTGAGTCGTTAGCCAGCGTTAGAGAAAACTTATGCATTAATTGGAGTTGCCCAAACATTTCTGATTATGGTCTAGGAGCCCGGTGAGCGTAAATTGGTGCGGCAATTAAAAGGTCACTATAGATGGTATAATATAGCATAATAAAAATTAGGTAACGACTTGCGACATTTATTTCTTCAGAAAATAAAATTCATTAAAATTTTTGTGTTTTGTATTATTAGAAAATGGGGAACGGAATGTCTTAACACTAGGTTCCCTCTGCCTACCCTGCTATATGCGGGATACAGCGTGACCGTAAAAAGAAACATTATTATATGTAATAACATTGTTCAAATAAGCTGATTACTTACAACGACTCTACCATAGAGTCACGAATACCATATGCAAACATGAAATATAAAAAAGAAAACATACATGAAAATTAAAGTAAGAATTGAGTAACGAAAATTTAAAAAAACTTAAAAGTCTAACAAAACAACCATTACATTCATTATCATCATACATCAACCAATAGTGGAATGTTCTCATATTACAGTGTACGTAAGTCAGAAGCACCACAATCGCATACCGCGCATTAGGCGGGAGTTATGCAAACCGGTGTCAGTTATTCCTGAAAATATTCAACAAAGCAACACTATTCATTTGAACATTTTAGTATTTAGTAGCGCAAGAGATTAGAACGAAATTTAGACGAAATTATTTCGGTTAAGAGGTTTGAGTGGTGTAGAAAATGTCAAAATCGATAAGAGGTTTAACTAATGCTTAATTCATATATGCTCTAAGTAAAGTCAATTGGAAAAACAATATCGATTAAATAAATCAATATTTAATCGATATTGTTTCTTTGGATTAGCGGAAATAAATTTAGGTGCAACAACCTTAAAGGTCTTCCTCATTTTTTTATATAAACAATATATAGATTTTCAATTTCCCCTAACTACAAAGCTGTGCAAATATTCAAAATTAGATACGAATCAAATTCACTCATTTCAAATTATTATCAAATTTTATACTGAATACGAATAGCATAGCAATATGAATTATTGAATTATTGTAGGAAAATTTGTGAACATTCCAATTTACCAACGTAGCACGCTATAATAATCAAATGCTATATTATAATATCTACGTGCTCCGTGTATAAAACGTGCGTATTTTACAGTATATTTAGGTGATATTCTTTATTAATTGAACATTTGATTGCAATATGTTTGTTTACTTTACGTGGTGACTGTAGATTACTGTGGTGACTATAGATTTTATGAGATCGCGGAGAAAATCTATGACTGAAGTTTAGTAACGTAGGTAACTCATTCGTTACTATTTATAAACATAAATATTTGATATAAATGTAAAACTTAAAAAAAATAATATAAACTAAATATAAAAAAAATAGAAGATTGATTTATTAACACTACCTACGAATAGATTAAGCATACTTGATAGTTACGGGTACAGTAGCTTAAAAACTATTATGTTTATTCTTTAAAACAAGAAATATATTTGACATTAATTTAAGTCGTATCGAAAATGGTAATTGAAACCTGAGGAAGTCAAAAAAGTAAAAAGAACAGGCCAGACACATTTGAATAAAATTTAAAATTAAAGTAGCTGCCGTATAAAAATTTCAGCATCTTGAATATATATGTAACAAATATTCTCCGAGCCTTGTTTTCAAGTTAGAATGCAGCATAAGTTTTGGAAACTTTTGATTTATACTTTGACAAAGACTGAAACTAAGAACAAAATTAAAACTTTCGAATTAAGTTTTAAAAATGTTGCACTACAAACATGTGCCTACTATTAAAAAACAAGCGTTCAAACGTCACATTTTTTTTCTACATCTTATTATTATTTAAAACCCGGTGGCAAAGCGGTGGCTACTGTGGCACGACGGTTGTGACTTCGATTTCGACTTTCCCCCACATGGGGGAATCAAATATTTAATATTTTCCCGCTCTGGCAACGAGCAAAAACGCGTAGTTGGCCGTGTGATCCCGGCCTAGAATAGGATCATCCTGGTACTGGTGGTGTCGTAAGAGGCGACTAAAGTACGTGGTGTGGTAGAGTCACGTCGCCAGCAATGACAACACGCATGGGCAGACTCGACCGGATCATTACCACCCCCGGCATTTAAAACCGGCGTGAAGTAGTGGCTTTATGCCACTGCGTTTCGCATCAGGTAATGCCGGGCTCCGGCGCCCAACCCGCACTTTAAAGGCAGGCAAAGCACCTGTAGCTCCTCTGGTGTTACACTGTGTCGTGGGCGGCGGTAGTCTCTTACCATTAGGTGACCCGAACGCTCGTTTGCCTTGGATTTCCATAAAAAAAAAAGTTGAGTTCCGGCACTCAACACGCAATGCCTCTAGATATCAACAAAAAATGGAAAACGGAAGTGAATTGACTACACTGCTATATGCAACATAATTAATATGTGCTCGTACATACATACATACATAAATACAAACTATTTTCATTAATCATTACAGTACAACATTTACCGGTTAGATAAACAAAACCTTACGCATTAAATCATCAAGTAGGTAATCAACAATAGACTAGAACGGGTCCTCTATAAATGAATATAACAAACAGTATATTAAAACACACAGAGGATATAAAACGGCGCCACCCGTAATTACTATTGACTAGTCTACATAACGTACTTGTATGTACTCGCCCACTACATATATTTATTTAGTATGTAAAAAGTTACAAACAAATGACTAATAATAGAAAATAACTATGTTTACCTATTTTAGTGACCTGCAACATAATAATATGAAAGACAACAATGTACATTGTGTTTTGTATGACAACAATATAAATGCCAAGAAGCTCTTTAACTGACACGTGAACGAAGTTTTATTATTGCTTTAAAAAAAATTAAATTAGTTTTACGCTATCTATATGCATATACATATATTTACTAACAGCTCCACGCTCTATCCCGCACATCACGACACAACAGATGAAATCTGGTAACCTATTGTTATTAGATATTCCGTTTCCATTAAGACACTCCCATACCCTATATTAATCTAAATTCAGGTGTCATTGCTTTTGTTGAGTGGTGTAGCTCAACACTGCTTGTCACCAGATCGAAAAAAATAAATGTGAAATATTTAAATCCCCAAGTGGTAATCGAGCCCACAACCGTCGTATTTACAGTCAGATTATTGTGTCTCTGCGCCACGACTAACAATATAGTGATATTCATAATATATTTGTACTCACTTGCTATAACCTTTGTAAACTGTAGCATAAGAACCCTCTCCTAGCTGCTCTAGCTTTATATACGCTTCGGACTTGCCGAACGGGGAGTCACCCTGTTAAAGAAAAAAAATATATAAATAAATTAGTAAACGAAACAGTTGATTATAAAATTAAAACTAAAACCAACATATATCTATTTTATATAACTACCGATATTGACTAGGGATATGAGTTGAACAGAATCCCCTCTTAGTTCTTTAAATATCTCCATATGGGTAAAGAAGAAAAAATCACATAACGTCAATCTCGTTTTTGCACGTGCAAAGAGTATAAATATAAATGTGTTTTCTATTAATATATAATGTTAACATAAATAGAATATATACTATATTGATATGATAATTATATATTATTTTATATTCCACATACATATTTGCGGTGGACAAAGTGATAATTTCTCTCTGTTTTTGATTTTAAACGAATAGAATTACGCTATGCCTCTAACTTTATTTATTATTTCGGAAAACTTAACGCCACTTTCATGATACTGGGTTATTATGACTATTTTATTATATACAGTAAAATATCAATACGTTGAATAATTTTAAACTACAATTTTCGTATTATCCTGAAATATAATTAATACTGTCCATTTAACGTTAAAAACACACTTAATATGATCATATATAAGTTAAATTATGCAATATAAATACTTAATTAACAATATTAATTTTGCCTCTAACAATAAATAATGTTATTAACCGTTAACGAAAATGTGACCTTTCGTGCTCACCAAGTGAACTTTGTTCTTTAATATAATATATTGTAAAAGTCTATTTATTTAATTAATTTTACAATAAAAGGGTTAATTTGATAAATGGTATACATTTATATTAAGCGTATAATAAATTCATAATGATTTACTTCGCTATAATAAAATACTTATTTAAAAAGCTCATTAAGCTTCGTATGTAAATTGTGACTAACGATAAGTACACACGCACTAAATTCTATATAATAATTTCAATTAAAATATACCGTCAAAGATATTTTCAAGTGTAAAATAGTGATAAATTAAAAAAAATAAGTCACAACATGAGCAGAAATTTTTATACGTTTTCTAAATAAGTATTTTTCTTTCCTAAGTGTGGAATAACACTTTAAAAATGTTTAAAAATATTTAAAAAATAGTTTCTCTCTTGCCAAACGATAATTCTTAGTAATTATCTTTGGGTAGCGTAAATTTGTAAAAATCTCCCTACAGAGATGCTAACAACATAAATAAGTTGTAACAAGCGTATAAAAATTTCGACGTAGCTTGGCGAGAACGCATGGCTTAGTGGTCAGAGCGCCTGGTCGGTTTCCAGGAGGCGCGGGTTAGAGTCCCGCTGCGTTCAAATTTTTATACGTTTTCTAAATAAGTATTTTTTCTTCCTAAGTGTGGAATAACAGTTTAAAAATGTTTAAAGAAATTCACTTCCCTAAAAAGTAGTACACACAGAATTTAATAATTCATTATAATTATAGAATAATCAAAGAGAGAAAAAGATAGATTCTTAAACTAGCCTTAGCTTTTGTTTGTTTTTAAAAGATCATTGTCCATGCCAATGACTTAACTTAAACAACTTTAAGAAACTTTCTTTTTAATTACTCAACTCCTTTATTTTATATCGAAGCGAGATTAAAACTAAACTAAAAGAATTTGTGGTAAACATTTTCAACTCGCTTTATTACTTTTTAAGATTGTAGTTGTAAGAGTAATAGTTCTAAACGCAAACAGACTGACTGTTTTACGAGATAAGTACCAATTTATAGATTTTATTGAAGTCACGCTGTATTGCGCACACAGCAGGGTAACCAGAAGAAAGCTAATGTTAAGACACTCCGTTCTCCATTTTGCTCCAAATTCTGGAGGCATTGCTTGTTGAGTGGCGAAACTATGCCTCGACACCAGATCAAAGAAATGAAAATATTAAATATTTAATTTCCTCGAGTGGGAATCAAACTCACAACCTGTCGCGTTTATAACCACACTTAGTGCCTCGGCGCCGCGACTGGCCTCAATGCATTGTTTATATACTTAATATTATACTTAATTTTATTCAAGTCGGTTTCCCCCAAGAAAATCCGTTTCAGTTTCTTATTCGTCCTTCAGAGAACAATAAATATCAATCAATAAGTTGCATATTTCGAGAGCACAAAGAGAGAAAATATAAAGGCGCACAGTCCGTGCGGAACGTAGCGGCACTTTATTATCGCGTGGTGTATCTGCCGCGGCAGCTGTTTATAACGATTAGCGTCTAATGTGATGTATTCTCAACTATGGTGGACTCCAGTGCATATGATAAATAATAACTATATCTCAAAAGTGTTATATATATAAAAAATTATATATCAATAAATATAAGCTTCACGCTGCATCCCGCATACAGCAGGCAGAGGGAACCTACTGTCTTAAGACACTCCGTTCCCCACTATCTGCCGAATTCTGGAAGCATTGCGTGTTGAGTGGCAGAACTCAACGCCGCGCTTAGCCTCGACACCAGAGCGAAGAAATAAAAATATACATTTAAGTAAATATTTCATCTCTTCGAGTGGGGATCGAACCTACGACCAGTCGGTTTTACAGTCCCGCTTTGCGCCCCTGTGCCACGACTGGCCTCAAAACAAATATCGCGTATAGCGTATTATACGTATTATCGTATATAGCGTAGCTAATTAATTAATTAGAACACAATAAAAAAAACACAAACATAATATATCTAATTTTAAGGATTATGAACAAAAGATACAAGCCGACGCTAAAGTGAAAACAAACTATCTTGATGTATTTTTGTTGCATTTTTGTATTTGCAAACAGAAAAATAACAGGCGTATCGTTTCTACTATTTTGTTGCCTGAACGGTTTGTATAACTCATCTAAAATCAATTTTGTGCATGAATTCGAAATCAATATAACACTACGAGTGTTTCGTTTATGTAAATGGTTTAGCTGAACAACGACCGTATCGTGCGCACATAATAGTAACAAAAAAAATAAGCTTCACGCTATTTTCCGCACACAGCAGGGTAGGCAGAGGGAACCTAGTGTTAAGACACTCCGTTCCCCATAATAGTAGCAGTAAAGAAATTTTTCAACAGAACCTTTTTCTTTCCAAAAAAAAAAGATATACAAGTATGCACCACGAAAACCTCATTAATACAAATTTCCTTAAAATCCATTAGCAATAGAATTAAGTTCTGACAAAATATACTTCAGCGTTCTTAGCGTTATCTCCTACCATTATTTAACTCCCGCTTACACCGTTTCGCTTTCTTCCAGCGCCTGTCTAAATATTTGACTTAACTAATGTGATACGGTTTGTTACGGCAATCGGCATGCGGGCTCAGGCGCTGCGTGAAGAAATAGCTATTGCGTACAATTTTGTTTCACGCTGTATACCGCACGTAGCAGGGTAGGAAGGGGGAGACTAGTGTTGAGAGACACTCTACTCCTCACTTTCCGCCGAATTCAGGACAGGTGACAGAACTTAACGCCGCGCTTTGCCTTGACACCACATCGAAGAAATTAAGATATAAATATATTATGTTTTCGAGTGGGAAACGAACCACAACCAGCCGCATTTACAGTACGCACACGCTTGTGCTTCTACCCCACGATTGGCCTCAAATTTGCCCCTACTATTTTCTTAGTAAATATTATATTTAGAAAAGATATAAGCATCATCTCAGATTAGAGAAAAGATCTAAATATGCATTCACAAAAGCATCTAAAAACGTTACAAATGAAAAGTATATATCTTATTCATAACATGTTTTCAATGTTAACATATAGTCTAGTAGAGTTTCAATATATATCTGCTATTTTGTTCAAACTACTGGTAATCGAAATGGAAACGACTTTATTGAAAGTTCTCCACAGTATAGGTTACTATTTGTATTGGAAATAGCTACCTAGGAAACTCACAAAATTAAGCTTTAAAATTTTTATTTTAAATTAAAATCTACATTTATATGGACAGGCTCGTGGCATATTGGAATAGCTAAGGAATTCGCACGACCAATAATTTGCATTTAATATAAAAAAATTGAGGCCAGTCGTGGCGCAGTGGCACAAGGGTGTAAACTTGTGGAAAATTAAGGAAATAAAATGTTGGTGTTTTTTTTTCATTTCTTCGCTGAGGTATCGAGGCAAAAGCGCGGCGTTGAGTTCTAGTGTGGAGTATCTTAACATCAAATTTCCTCTGCCTATACTGGTACATGCAAAATACAGAGTAAAACGGAAAAAAAAAATGCTAAAACATGCACAACACATAAAAAAGTGATATTTAAACATTAGCACACAATGCACATAATATCCTCATTTGTGTGTTTCACTGGCGACGCGTTACTGCTTTCGGACAATATACGTTATATTTCTTTGTGTAAACACTGTTTATGTGATTTTAATAGGACAGTTCGTACCTTATAGGGATTTTGTATGCTAAAGTTACGCCGCGGAATTCCTTTATATGCTAATTTCTTTGAAAACTTTTAAATTGCCGCTTTAACATTTACCTAACTCAAAAACTAAGATAAAGATTTAATCCATATTCTCGTTTTACACTTTCTGGTGCAAAGACTCTTACAGCAGGACGTGAAATCACGATATTAAGCTTACACGATGTACAAAAAAAAATTGACGGTACACTTTTATGATCTTAAATATCACTGTGTATCGATCAAAGTTAGACGGTGTTTCTTTTTGTATTTATTCTCATTGCTTCGCCGAGCGCACAGAGGCATCATTATTCTTATACCCTCACGGGACCTTTACGAGTGACCGCCCGGGTTCGTGCCTTGCTAAATGATCCGCGAACATCTTGGCAGATTTATAAGGTGCAAAAATAAAAACAATATGGGATAATAGAAATGAATCATAAAATGTAAGAAATTTTTGTGATTTAGTAAAATCTTAACGTACTCGTATATAGATTGCTTACCCCAAAGGCACTAAACCGCTTGGTGCGTCTGTTTGAGTGGTCGTGTGGTCCAAGGAATGCCTCAGATTTGGGCCTAGGAGGTCGTTTCGGCCTCATTACCACCCTTGCGTCCTCCCTCGCTCCCTCGTCTAAAAGCTTCGAATCTGAAGACACTGACAGCTGTCTCCTGACACGGTACTCCCCGTTACCGGCACCACCACTCCACTCTGGAACAATATTGAATATGATCTACTTTGCTTATATATATTCAGTAATAGCTTTCCCAAGGCGCAGAAGCACTTAGCATTATTAAAGTATCTTAAGACGTACAGTGTACGTATTATAACCAAATCACTTTAGATAGGTATTTTTTATGTTATAAATTTTCGTAAATAGTTCGTATATTATACTCCATTCCCCACTTTTTAGCGAATTTTTCGAGCCATTGCGTGTTGAGTTGCGAACTCGACGCCGAGCTTTTTGCCTTGGTGCTAGAGCGAAGAAATTAAACTATTAATAAATAATAAATTATTCTCTCGAGTGGGGATCGAAATTATAACCGACGCGTTACAGTCAGTCCCTTGTACGCCTGAGCCACGACGGCCTCAAATGGTGAACGGAGTGTTTACACTAGGTTCCCTCCATCTACTCTGCTGATAAATCATACTAAAGGTACCTTATAACTAAACAAAATGATAAATATCAAGTACTACAATTAAGGAATGAAACATAAAAATTTTAATTAAAAAAGATCGAATAGGTACCTACCTACCTACTGATAAATTCAGAAGCAATATCTCTAAAAGCACCAATCGAAGTTGTGGTATAAATCTCTTTTATCGATATCTAGATCAACGGCAACAAAAAGAGTAAGCTAAGCGATTATAGTCGAAGTTACTTCGCAAGCATCGTCAATAGTTTCGCGTTGAGGAGCACTCCTTTAACGCCACAAAGGCGCTATCGCTCGCTGTAAACACGGGACGCATAAATCATAGAAATCGGTTGTATCACACAAATCGATTATGAAGACAATCGATCAAGTCGGATAAAAATGGGGAGAGCGGTAGGAGAAATGCTATGATTTATAACTAGAGATTTTTTTCGCTACATTCTTCGATATTGGGTTAATAATATGAAAGATGGGAACCATTTGATATGTTGCGGCTACTTTATTCATATTATATTTTATTTATAGCGCAAAACCAAATTTTTCGTCATAATTGTGATAATATTATTAACGCATATAATTAATCAAAATGTTTATATAAGAACTAAATAAATATCTAAAAATATGGTATTTTTTTATCATTTTTTTATCAGCATCACGCTGTATCTCGCACACAGCAGGGTACGCAGAGGGAACCTCCAAGACACTCCGTTATCCACTTTCTGCCGAATTCTGGAGGCATTGCGTGTTGAGTGTCAGAACTCAACGCCGCGCTTAGCCTCGACACCAGAGCGAAGAAATGGAAATATAAATTTAAGTAAATATTTCATCTCCTCGAGTGGGGATCGAAGCCACAACCAGTCGGCTTTACAGTCACACTTCGTACTACTGCGCCACGACTGGCCTCAAGATGGTAAATAACATTCTTTATCTATCATACAAGTACATACATGAACAAATTCCATTGTGTGAATCCACACACACATCCACAAATTTCAACTGAACAGAATATTATATAGTCGTAATGTGCAATTTAAAATTGCCTCACATTCCATACAAATATTTAATAAATTATAAAATCCAAAAATATGACTAAAAAGGAACTTACTCTATTTAATTAAAATTGCTTTCAGTGAGAAGGCAAACACGCAATAATCTATATCATAACATAAGTAGGTCACAGGAACATAGTACGGGTGTGGCTGACAACCAATAGGAGGGAAGTGGGAATTCTGCACCTTTTACAAAGGATATAATTTGTAATTCAAACTAAACAGGCGTAATGTATATGGATGTTACACATTAGAGGTAGTGGATCGATTAACAGTTATTGTTAATTCATGACGATTAATTGAAATATGCTCTCTCGTTACTGTAATGATAAAAATTATATGTATATATGAAATGTAACCAACGTGTTTTAAATTTTCATAAATTTTTAAAG